>NDGN011557055.1:16060-28823 GCA_002564285.1 Tympanoctomys barrerae | reverse complement strand
GATATAGATGAATGTCCATTTTGTATCTGTGTATTCAAAGTGGTTAGGATAGATATATAGTTCCATATATATATATACTGTCATTGGCAAGCTGGTATTTTTATGTTTTTTATAATATCCATTTTAGCCATTTCATGTTTTTTAATACATTCAGAAAAAACATCTGAGAAATTATGAATACTTCTGACCACCTTGGGATTTCATTTGTGATACTAACTGAAATGGTTTTGGTGTTTTCCTATTTGTTTGCAGACAGTTTGGGGAAAATCCAGACGTCTCTCCTACAAACAGAATTCTTGCTCAGTTTTATAGTCTTAAAAAAAAAAAAAAAAAGCCAGGTACAGGCGCGCAGTGCAGGGCCCGCAGAGCCCCCCACGGAGCTCTGATCCCTGGTGCTAGAGACTTGGCCCAGCGCGGACCTGGGGACTGGGCAGAGCGGGGTGGGGCGGGGTGCGAGGGGCTCCGGCGCGCGGGAGGGCGGGCCGCGACGTTCAGACCTCAGTCTTGTGGATGTGGGGCCGTGGGGACGCGGAGAGGCGGAGGGGCCGTGGGGACCGTGCGGACGCGGAGGGGCCGAGGGGACGTGGGGACCGTGAGGACTGGGAGAGGCCGAGGGGACGCAGAGGGGACGTGGGGACGGGGAGAGGCCGAGGGGACGTGGGGGCCGTGGGGACGCGGTGAGGCCCCGCGGCGTCCGCGAGGCTCGCGCGTCCCGGAGGCGCTCTGGGTCTGCAGCGCTCCGCGCCCTCCGCCCGCTGCGATCTGCGATCTTCCGGGTAGCGCTTCCTGTTGGCGCGGTGCTCGCCTTACCTTTTAAGGTATTCACGCGCGTCCAGAAGGCTGGATGTGACCTCCTCCCGCCTTAGCGTGTGTCTCTCTTTCGTCTGGCTATGTGGACCCGGTCGAATGGCCAGCCGTTCGCCTCCTGCACATTCCACTCCCCTGCTAGCAGGGGCTCCTCTTCCCGTCCGCACCACTGTCGCAGGTCCCTGGATTAGCAGACACAAAGAGCCGCACCCCGCAGCGCTCGGGTTCTCCCCCTTTCACTTCTCTAACCCCGACCCTTCCTCACGAGGGATTCCTGTCCTACCCCACCACCTCCTGCCCAGGAGCTAGCCCGCTGCTAGCAGTTTAGCATTTATTCATTTGCATAACACGGAGGGGCAACTGCTTTTATTTTAATAGGGTATTTTAAAATTCTTTTTCACATTTTCTTTTCTCTATTGAAATTCTCTATGTGTTCATTCATTGAACCCATTTACGCCTTTGAGCAGCCCTGAAAGTCCTGTGCCCTTCCAGCGGCTGTGCCTCCAGGGGTCAGCGTTGCGCTGCTGCGGGCTCACAGGTCCTTGTTCTCCTGGGAACCCCTAGTAACCGTTTAAGGGACGCGAGACGGTTGGCTTTAACCCTCTCTGCGCTGGGCTGGGCTGCCGCTGGCACGGGTGCCTGGGGTCCGGGTGCGGCTGTTTGGGGTCCTTCACCTGATGGCTGTATCAGGAGTCAGCCCCAAGGCTGAGCAGAGTCACGCACAGATTAGCCTCCTGCTTGTGGCCGCTCGCTGCTGGGATCGCCTCCTTTTACGTTTTAGCTGTCTTTTCCTCCATACTCGGCCATGTATTTTTTCATCAGTGACACAGCAGTTCAATCGCAGTTTTAGCTGCCCCTGGGCACATAATTGGACAGAAATTCTTATTTGCCTTAATTTATGTTACCTGCACCTGGAAAAGCTATGAAATCTGTTAAATCGTAGGAGAGCTTCCTCAACATTTATGGATGTGTTTCTTTAGTTTATTATGACCTTTATAATATGAATGGAGAAGTATTGCTTTCATAGTAACTAGGTCAGACGATAAACCTCTGACTAACTTTACAACACACTTTGATGCTGTGGTCCAAAAGAGATGTGCCTGTTTAAATAACCTTTCAAGGTTATTAAAGGCTTAAATAACCTTTTTACATAGTCATCCTTTATTAGGGTAAGGAAATGTTATATCCTATTTTGTCTGAATATTTTCTAAATCATGATTAGATGTTGAATTCTGTTGAATGTTTTTATGCACTACTGAATCTGTGTTTTCCCTCATTTAATCTACTTACAGGGCGAATTACATTTATTGATTTCTCATTGTTGACCCAACCTTGCATTCCTAGCATGAACACCATTTGATTGTGAAGTATGATGTTATATTTTTATTTTTAGTTTGTTTTCCAGCGAACTGAAGGCCTCTGTACTAAGCTGTATCTCTAGCCCTTTTCATTTTTTATTTTGATGCAAAGTCTTCCTAAATAGAGCAGGTTGAGCTTGAATTTGTAATCTTCCTGTCTCAGCTTTCCTGAATGCTTGAATTACTGGTATATATTGCAACACCTGCCTAGTATTATTCTTTTTAATATACTGCTGGAGTTGATTTATTAGTATTGTGTTAGGGTTTTTATGTCTATTTTCATGAGAAATGTTGGTCAGAATTTTTTTTAATGTATTTAGTACAAGGTCTACAGGGTCTCACTATGCAGATCAGACTCATAATGATGCTCCAGTTTTCAGCCTCCCAAGTACTGGGATTACAGGACTATGCCACCACACCCAGTGCCCCCCAGGGGCAGGGCCAGCAGGGCAGGTAGAGGAGCGAACCCAGGGGCAGGGCAGAAATTGTCTTATGAGTATGAGAAAAAATATGTGTTTCCATCAGTTCATAATTTTCAACCCATAAGTTCAGAATACACCCCAACTTCTCCCTTTTCATATATTAATTCTGTCTTTCAAGAATGAGAACCTAGCTGCGATCCACAATCCTGTACTAGCCCAAGCACGGAGTACACACGAAGTAGCTTCGTAAACACCTGTCCCTACTGCCTAGAGCACAGTATTTATTGCAGATCTTTTATCTATCCTTAACCTTAGGTGAGGACGTAGTGGTCAGAGTGCTGTGTTTAAAATTATTATCCATCTTCTTTCAGCATCTTCATACTATCTGTTTAAAAGGTACCTATGCAGTCGGCAATCTTATTTTTTATTTTTCAACTCACTTATACTGTAATGTAAAATATTAATGTGGTTCAAAAATTTAGAGTAAGTACTGGCCAGATAGCTCAGCAGACTAACGCGCCTGCTTAGGCAGGCTCAGGGCCCGAGATCTGATCCCAGGCGTGCAGTGCAGGCCCTGCCCCCGGTAGCCTGCTCCTGAGACTGGGCGTGGTGTTGCGTGCCTGTAATCGCAGCTCTTGGGAGGCTGAAAACAGGAGGATTACTACGAGTCCAATTTGTGCAGTGAGCCCCTCCAGACCCTGTGCTAAAATACATTTTTAAAAATTTAGAATACATGAAAAGGTATATCAAATAAATGTCCTTCCTTTATCCCCTCTTTTTTCATACTTTCTGCCCAGGTTTTATTCATTACCTTTGGTAGGAATCTCATTAGTCTTTGTCCTAGTGTTCCTAAATGGATTTCCCCATTTTCCCTACAAATGAGCAGGTACATATATATTTTCTTATCGTCCTTCTATGTTTTACATGATGTGGGGGAGATATAGATTAGTTTGCTTTTTCACTGAAGATGGATCTTGCTACCACTCCAGTTCGTACTAAGAACTCGGCCGTATTATTTATTTTAAGGATACTGCTGTGCTCCTTATCTAACAAGCTTTCTCCTGTGGGTATTTAGATTGTTTCCCATATTTTGCAGTTACAAATAATCCTTCAAGTAACCATTGTGTGTGCACACATTCTCACATGGTCAGCTCGAGATGGCAGCTGTGGCCACCCTACCCAGGATGGGCCTGATCTCACCAGGTAGAGGTGAGAGAGAGTTCTAGAAGTGGGATTGCTGGTAAGTGCACGGATTGTTTTGTTGATAGGTGCAAATTTCCCTGAAAAAATGTTGCACACACTTGGCGTTCACGCTGCTTTTAGGAATGTTCCTCTTCCTGCTTTTCTCCAACCTCCACAGTTGGTTTCATGGAAAAGGAGTCTGCAGGAAGCAGGGAGCGCCTGCGGCACCTTTTGAGCGTAACCTCTAAATGTGGGATGCTTCCCGCCACCACCAGACACCCGAGACCACCTGCAGGATGCGGGCGGGGACGAAGCGCATGGGAAGGCCCAGCATGCTCAGCGGCCTGGCCTCTGTCCCCAGTGCCACACACAAAATCTGGAGACAGAGAAGACAATCACAAAAAAGAAAAAAGGACAGATGAAACAATGGTAATAAGGACTAGAAAATAAATGTTTAAAGCCTCTAATTAGCATTCTAAGGCATACAAGAGAGGATGCTTTGTCCATATAGGAAAAATCCAAACAAGTAAACAAACCTTTCAAAAACTTAATGTGTGTGTGTGTGTGTGTGTGTGTGAAATAGAAATAGTGTGTGTATGGCGCATATATGTAAGTACCACACACACACACACACACACACACGCTTGCGCACACGTTCTCCATGACTTCTAAGAGGGTTTAGCACTATGACCCTGAGCACCCAGACCCTGACACCTCAGAATCATTGTCCACTATAGAGCTCCGAGCCTCTCGAGGGCCAGCGCAGGTGGAGTACAACACGGCCCTGGAGCATCCTTTCATGCCAGTGCCTTCATTACTATTCTCTCACTGCTGAGACCAAATACCTGACTCCCAGAATTAAGGAAGCAAAGGTTTCTGGGCTCACAGTAGTGTAGGTTTGAGTCCACGCTCTGCTGGCTCCAACGCAGAGCGGCGCATGGCAGGGGCAGCTGTTCATGGCAGGATAAAAGCAAAAGCAGCACAGCACAGACAAAAGGGGAAGGACAAGAGAGAAGCCTCCTTCCCTCCCTGACCCTGCGTGCAGGCTGCCTGCCCCGGGGCAGGTGTAGCGCCCGCACCGTAATCCCAGCATTGGAGCATGAGTCAGTCGGAAACTGTAGGAGCCACTCCATGCCCGCATGAGGCTTTAGGGGGGCAGCTAGCCACAAACTGTAACAACCAGAAAGTAAAAAGTGATGAGGAACGTGTGGAAGAGGACAGAGAAGCAACCTGAGGGGACACTCACTGGCTTAATTAGGACGAATATAAATAATGGTGAGTATAATGCATGAAATAAAGCATGATGACAAAATGGGCAAACAGTAAGTAGAGAAGCAGCGTCACAGCCAACTACTAGAACAATGAGCACACAACTAGGAATTGGCACCTAACGTCACAGTAATGGTGGCCTCAGACAAGAGTGGTTAGTGGAGGTGTTCTGGTGGCCAAGAAACAGGAATGTATAATAACTTTACAAAGCATCTCCTTGCAGACCTAGAAGTGAAGTAGTCTTACGGCTTGAATGTCTCCACCAAAAGTCACACAGAAATTTAGCCCCATTGTGAAAAATTAGGGTAAGACAGCGATTTAAGGTGTGATTGAACTTGATGGCTGTGCCTTTATGAACAGCCGTCTGTCCGCAGGTTACAAGTTACCGTGTGGCAGCGTCTACTGTGAAAGCCAGCTCGGCTGTCTCTTGTGTGTCCCTTCTTGCCCGGTTGATGCAGGCTTGAGACTTCGCAGAGCACCCCCAGCAGCAAGGTCTGCACCCACATGGCCCCTCCACCTTGGACTTCTAGCACAGGGACCTTTTATTCTTTGTAAAGTAGCCAATCTGGCATAGTTAGTTCTAGCGATGGAAAATGAATGAAAAAAGGGAGCCTACTAAACTCTTAATTGATCTGCATGACAGAAAGGCTCTAAGTGAATGTGTAAGATCAATGTTTTTTGTTTTCATTGTTGTTATGTTTTGAATTTGGTTTTTGAGACAAGATCTTGCTGTGTAGTTCAGGCTAGGCTTAAACTCACAGTATACCTGAGGCTGGCCTTGACTCATGGAGATCCTCCTGCCTCAGTCTCCCAAGGTTTGGGATTATATAAAGAGTTTTATTTTTTAAAAAAATAGGTGTTTAATTTTGTAAACTGGGCTTCATCTATTGATGTGGTGATATGATTTCTTATTCAGTTGGTTAATATCAAGGATTGTTTAATTTTTAAAGTATTGTATCCGTTCAATAAACACCAATTGATCATGGTATGTGGTTTTTCTTTATGCTGCTGAGTCCCATTTGTCAATATTTGTCAAGGCTAGTTTTAGTCTTTGTCCATAAAGGACTCTGGCCCATGGTGTGCTTTCCCTGCGTTCTCTTTGGTTTTCCTATTGAGGTGCTATTGCCTTTATCAAGTGAATGAGAAAGTATTCCTCTCTCTTCTGTCGCCTGGAATAGATTATGTGGAATTGCTGTGAAGTTTTCTTTAAATCTTTGAAAGAATTCTCCAGGGAATCCATCTGGGTCTCAAGCTTTCATTTGAAAGGATTCAAATAAAGAATTCAAGTTCCTTAATATTTACAGAGTAATTCATTGTATGTGTTTTATATTGGGTGAACTATGATACTTTGTGCTTTTAGATGAATTTGTCTATTTCATCTAATTTGCCAAATTTGTGTGTATTTCATCTAATTTGCCATAATATAAATATGGAAAATATATATATATGAACTTGTGAGCAATATACCCTTTATTTTTAGTATATCTAGAATCTGAGTGAAATTCCCTATTTTGTAGTTGGTAATTTATGTCTACCCTTTTAGGTAGCAGTCTTTCTAGGTTTGTCAGAAATGTTGATCTTTGTTTCAAAGAGCTAGTGTGTTTCACTCATTGTCTCTATTGATTTTCCTGTTTATAACTTCATTGAACTTATCTCTTTAATCATTCTTTTTTAAAAAATGTATTTGGTACGGGGTCTCACTATGCAGCTTGGGTTCACAGTGATCCTCCAGTTTTCAGCCTCCCCAGTGCTGGGATTATAGGGGTGTGCCACCATGCCTGGTCTCGATAGCTGGCTCAGCATGCCCAGGGGCAGGGCCAGTGCGGCATGTGGTGGTGGGGACTGAACCCTGGTCCCTGCACTTGTCTAAGAAGGCACTTAGTCCGCTGAGCTATCTCGCTGGCCTCTTGTTCTTTATTTTGCTTTTTTCTAGGTTCTTGAGGTGGGAGTATGACTGTTGAGCTGGGACTTAGCTACCATGAGTGCTTCGTGTCACCCTTCCACACCAATGTACTTATGTCCCTCAGATTGTGGTATGCTGTATTTTTTGTTTTCTGCAGCTCACTGAGTTCTCTCATTTCCTTTAGAATTTCCTCTTTGATTTCCACATGGAATGTTCTGAAGTAGGTTGTTTGGTTTCTGCATGTTTGGAAATCTCCTTGATTTCTTTCTGTTATTCTTTTCTAGATTACTTCACTGTGGTCAGCGATCACACTGGTGTCCACTCTTATGTTTGCTTGGGATGTTTTAGGGACATGGTTTTGCTTAGTATGCCCTGTGGGCGCTGGAAACATCTATTCGCTGCTGGTGTTTGGTGAAATGTTTTGTCAATGTTAACTTCATTCATTGGATATTAAAGAGCAAAGAAATAGATGAGGAGGTAAGAATAATGAAATCATGACTGGAGACACCAGGGATGATGCTGCCCCAAGGTCAGCAAGTCAGCGGTGCTTACTTATGTAGAGAAAGGGGCATGGTGGTATGTATGGATGTGCTAGGGAGTGGCTGGCAAATCTTATGTTTAGGGTTTTATCTCTTGACTACGGCTTGCGGTTACAAGCAGTAAAGATTGTAGCATTTCCTGATTTTCATCATATAAATACTGCCCCGACAGACAATTCCAAGCTACCAAAGCGATACCCCTGAACATGGGGTTGGGACGGGATTGCACACGTAGCCCTTGCGAGCCTGTTTGTGCTGCACCGACACAGCACTGGAAGGGTGTACTTCCGATGCTACTTTGCTGAGGTGTACTTATTTTTGTTCACTTTACAACTGCGAAGATAAAATAATTGATGCCATTGGAGAATGGCTGATTCTAGGCTTTGGGATAGCAAATATGTAAAGATGTGCCAAGAGCATCTCTTATTGCCATAATGTAGCAAAATGCTGGAAAATAAACATAAACCCTATGACATGGGAGCAAGCCAGAGGCACCGAGTGGCCCGCTGAAAGAGCGCCAGGGCCAAAGTAAGAAAAAATTGAACAAAAATAAAATAGTTTTGATAATAGCCCGCTAGTAAAAAGTGTCTGTGAGCCCACACTACCAAAATGAGTGGTCAAATAAATGAACAGATGGGAGGACAGAAAAATCTATGCAAAAGAATTCCAAATAATTTATGCTGCTACTGGACCCTGGAGGAGAACCACAACTCTGCTTTCCAAGTATGCTGGCCTCCAAGGGATCCAGTACGGGCTGGAGGAAAAAGCAACAAATCTAACAAATGCTAGCTCAGCCGACTGATGAAGGTTAACAACAGTGAAGATTTGGGCCATAATCCAGGAAGTGGTGCTCTCAAATGCCTTAATTCTAAATGCTAAAAAAATGAAAAACGAAAAATCCCTGAAGTCTAAAATCTCAAAACATCAAAATCCCCTGAAGGTAATTTTAAAAATCTTTAAAATAAATGTATTTATATTTTGTAGTAAGACTTTATTTGAGAAACATAACACAATAGTAAACTATATATACTACTTTAAACAATAAAATAGATGACATAGATTTTTGCAACATAAATGCTGAGATGTATTGATGACAATCACATGATACAGTAGTTATGAGCAGATAAATCATTCACTGAAAAATAGATCTTCCACCTACTAAGCTAAATGTGTGTCATGTATCAGCAGCTTGGCAGTAGTGCTCACTCGGCATTATAACTGCAGCCGTCTGAGACTGACAAAGTCAGTCTTTGATGAGGCCAATAAAAAGCTTGGGTTGAATGCCACCTGCATGCAGTCACCCAAGGAATTCTGATTTCAAGAAACGTTCCTTTGCAAGTACAAATGTCCTGAAGGACATCTCTTCATCTGTGCAGGAAGTGTTTTTCTGGACAGACACCAGCCTGCATGCAAGCTCAAGACGATGGCAGTGTTCTAGTGCAGAATGCAGTGTACCCCCAAATGCACAAGTGAGTCAGAACTTTCTAGAAGTCTTTCCATAATTTACCCTTCCAGTGTTGGAGTAGTGTAGAGATGGAATCCATGGCACAGCAAATAGTAAGACATAATCCTGCCAATTTAAAGTAGTGGAGGGAAAAAGACAAAAAGGGAAACAAACTAAATGAAAATTCAACTGAGAATTTTGGTACCCCGGAGTTTTCCCTTTTGGGATCGTGACCTCCAGCATCCCCGCATTCTGCGCTGCGATGTCCTGGGCTGTGGCTTTGTACTGTGTATTTCCAGTCAGGATGGCTGCCACGATGAGTCATCGTCCTCATCGCATCTGTCGTTGAGACAAGGAGCCAAGAGTGTCACGCTGCTCGTGTGGTCTTCCTCACGAAAACCCATCACCACAGTCCAACTGTGCAAAGAAACATCAGACAGATCTCAAACAAACGACGTTCTAAGGACACCTGGCCAGTGTTCTCTCCAAAATTGCCAAGGTCATATCAGAAAGAAGGATAATCTAGAACAATTGCCAAAGTCAAGAAGAGGCTGTGGGTCAGGCCTGGTGGTGCATACCTGTAATCCCAGAGCTCAGTAGGCTGAGGAAGGAGGGTCCCGTGAGTTTGAGGCGAGCCTGGGCTACATGGCAAGTTCAAGGTGCCCTGAACTGCACAGTAATACCATGTCTCAAAAAAAAAAAAAAAAAAAAAAGCTTTCAATCTCCAGTACCAGAAAAAAAAAAAAAACCTAACAAAGAGTAGTGTATCAAGACATGTAATATGTTCTCCTAAGTGAAAGCCTGGAAATAAAAAGGACATTAGATAAAACTATGGGATTCAAACAAAGCACAGCTTTTTTAGGATGTATCAGGATTAGTCATTGGTTGTGACAAGTGCTCCATGGTATGGTAACTGTTAATAATAGAGGAAATTAGATGCCGTGTACTTGGGCTCTCCCCATGCTATTTTCAGATTTTTCTGTGACTCTTAAAACTGTCTTTTAAAAAGTTTATTTACAATTCTGTGTTTCCCCGTCTTCTCTTCCTTGGGAAAAGACCCGGGGAGGCTTCACCCTACCTGAACTTCACAGCCTGACCCTGGAGTGGGTCCTTGGCGTTGTCTGGAAGCCCCACTCCTTTGTCCTAGCGCCATGTCACAGCCCCCATGCTTGGATCTCCCACACCCACCCCTGCCGGGTCCCAGCTGCTGATCCTGGCTCTGATTTTACTGAGAAAATAAAACCAGAATGGAAAATGTCTAACTCTTTCAACCGCCATATCTAGCAGTCAGCCTGCTCGGCCCTTCTGTCTTCCTTCCTTTTAAAATAACTAACAAAAGTCACATGGGCTGGAGGCAGGCTGGGCCGTGCTCGCTGCGCAGCATTGCTGTTTCCCTGGGACGAGGCTGTCACCTTCAGCAAGCAGCTCGTGGGGATCCCCATTCTTCTGCTCCTCTTGATGACAAAATACTCCGGAGTGGTCTGTACTCAGCGCCACCATTGCTTTAAGATACATTAATAGACACTTTGAGGCCAACACATCCGGAAGCAGTCACCACTGGAAAGATGGTTTGTTGCTTATAGGTTCCTAAAGGCGGGGCATGCATGTCCGAGAGAGCAACCGGGGCTGGGGGAAGAGGGGGAGGAGGAGGAGACCCCTTACGTGCTCGCTGCCAAAGGGCCGGCGGGCACTAGGCGGGTGCTGGCTACTTGGCATCATTTGGGCGTTCTGGGGTATATGACTGTTCTGGCCACTTGTTATGTGGCTGCGGGCTGTTGGGTAAGAGGACAGTGTCCTGGTGTGACAGCGCAGGGCAGAGGCTCTGCCCAGGGACTTGAAGACTGCAGCAATTGATTGGCCCCGGGTTAGCATTCTCCAGGCAAGGCCCACGTATCAGAGCGTCAGAGTCCGGAAAACAAGAGGCACCTGGCACGGCTGTGGTCTCACTCGTCACCTCTATGATTATAAAGTATTCCATCCTGAGTCCGAAGGAGCAGGCAGGGCATGGGGTGCGAGTGCAGACGGCCAGGCGTGGGTCGGGCCGGCCCGCTGGGCGGAGAGCAGCAGGAGGAGCGTTCAGACCGCACGCGGCTGGCAGGGCGCAGCAGCACCAAGGGGTGTGCAGGAGCTTGTGAGCACTTTCTTCAGCTTCCTTCGACCCAAAGCAGACTTTTTCAATGCAAGAGAAGAGGCGCTGGCAGAGCTCACCACACAGACCTTGAATCGCCGCTACTGGCTGGCCCAGGAGGCCCGGCGGCGGGAGGCCGAGCGGAGGGACGTGGCGGAGTGGCGGCCTGGCTGGCCCAGAAGCCAAGGCCGAGGACTCCGGCCGCAGCCCCAGGAGCCGGCTACGAGGAGGCTCCAGGTGGAGACTGACGAGAAAAAGGACGCGGAGAATGGCGGGCCCAGCCTAAGAGTGGCAGCCTTGGCACCCCAGGGAAGCAGGAGGCAGAGGAGGATGAAGAGGAGGACGACGGAAAGGACAAAGGGACGCTGAAGTCCAACTTGGGAAATGGGGGTTGGACACAGACCCTGCCCCTACCGTTGGACATAGACCCTGTGGATCTGGCCTTGACCTTCCATGGCAACTTCTGGCTGAAGGACAAGGATGTGGTGGTGGACATCCAGCGACGGCACCTCCGAGTGGAGCTCGAGGGGCCGCCAGCGGTCATTGATGGGGAGCTGTACAATGAGGTGAAGGTAGAGGAGAGCTCCCGGCTCATTGAGGACAACAAGGTGGTGACTGCATTTGTAGATCAGTAAGATGGAGTGGTGGAGTCGCGCGGTGTCCAGTGACCCAGAGATCAAAACCAAGAAGATTAACCCTGAGAACTCTAAGCTGTCAGATCTGGACAATGAGACAGGGAGCATGGTAGACAAAATGACGTATGGCCAGAGGCAGAAGTCCTTGGGGCTGCCCACTTCAGATGAGCAGCAGAAACAGGAGATCCTGAAAACCTCCATTGATCAGCATCCAGAGAGGACCTCTCCAGGGCCACGTCTAACTAGTTCTGTGTTTGCCTCCCTGAACTCTTGGGGATGAACCCCCAGCCAGCCACTTCCTTTCCCACCATTCCATGGGACTTGGGGAGCCTCAAGGGCAGGCATGGGGCTGGCCCAGGTACATGGGTTCCAGAACATCGTGGGAGAAGGGCTGGGGCCTAGAGGACTTGTCCTTCCTGGGAGGTCTATTGTTACACATTAAAGCTATTTACCTGGCTCCAAAAAAAAAAAAGAAAAAAGAAAAAAGAACGTATTCTATTCTGACATAAAACCATGCATCTGCAGCAGGCAGAGAGCACGCCCCTAAAGAGCAGGAATTCTTATACTTTTAGTTGGGTGAATACAGTTGCTCTTCATTCTCTTCATTCACCTCAGTGCAGAACCCCTCCTGTAGGGCTGGGGAGCTAGCCCAGCAGTCTAAACACCTGCCTGGCAAGTACAAGGACCTAAGTTCAATCCCCAATAGCACATGCTGTGCCAACCCCAATACCAGGCATGGTGGTGCATGCCTGTAATCCCAGCACAGAGGGGGCTGAGACAGGAGGATCACTGCAAGTCTCAACTGCATAGCAAGACCCTATAACAAATATTAAATAAATAAAATTTTTAAAAACACCTTATACAAAACCCCTCCTGTAAGAAGACCCTTCCAGGAAGGTAGGGTTTCCTCTCAACAAAGCAGTGTGCTCTGAGAGTCCCCCGGGGCCCTTCCCAACTCATTCCAAAAGGTCCTACAGGTCACAGAGGGAAGCAGGGTGGGCCTGGGGTGTGCTCTACTGTGTGTGTGTGTGTGTGTGTGTGTGTGTGTGTGAGAGAGAGAGAGAGAGAGAGAGAGA
>NDGN011557055.1:2064-16010 GCA_002564285.1 Tympanoctomys barrerae | reverse complement strand
TGTGTGTGTGTGTGTGTGAGAGAGAGAGAGAGAGAGAGAGAGACAGAGAGAGACAGAGAGAGAGAGAGAGGTCACTGTCTTTGTTGGAAGAACCCAAGCGAAGGTGTTAAATGGTTTAAAATCTGGAAAAGAATTGTTTTTAATATTTTATAATTGCTATTATTAAATCACAAATTTACTATAATTGAACTAAAAACCAGTTGGTGGCAGGACTTTGCAGGACGCCCCCTGAGTTGGAGGAGGTGCACAGACGCTCCCTGCATTCCTCACATCAGAATTGGTGTCATCTGCAGCTCCCACCCTGGGGCTTCAGCTCCTTGGTCTTTGTGCTTCTTGAGCCAAAATTTGTTTTCAACAAGCAAACAATTCTAGGTAATTAGCCTCAGCCACTTTTCCAGATTAACTGCCATAATGGTACTTAATGTTTATTGTAATATAAACAAATATCTTGGGACATTCACTCAAAGTTTGAAACTACTGAGAACTCAGGAGGCAGCGCTGCTTTTGCTTCTCTGGCCCTGCGTCTCTGAGTGCAGCCTGCATTGGGTCGTGCACCGGGTCGTGTGCCGGGAATTGCCCCGACCAGGGTCTTGCCCCGACCAGGGTCTTGAGCGCAGGCGCCGTACCGCAGCGGGCTCGCAGGTCCAGCGCTGGGCGCCCAGATCTACGGGAACTCAGTGCCTGCCTGTGTGTCCTCCTCCCTGCAGGGGAAGGAGGTCAGCGCATGCGATCTCTGGATCCTACATGTTGTGTCCTTAACTAGCCATGGTTTGGTAAGATTGCATGAATCAGATTTCCAATAACATGCTTTCCTAAACTTCTCAGAGTGGACCTAAATGTAGAAAAGGATTATCAGCCATTAGGAGGTGGGAGGTGGAAAGGGAGGCTGGATTCGATTCGGCCATACTTTGTGTGTATGTTGAAATTCACACAAAGTCCCAATCGTATGGAAATTTATACATGTTAATCAAAAAACAATGTAAAAAGGCAGAAACATTTTAAGTCTAGGGAAAATTAACTCAATCTTTGAGCAGCCTGGGGACAAAAATGCTTTCTGTTCATAAGGAAAAAGAAAAGCTTCAAGGCTTAGGTTCCTTTTCTGTCTCAGAGCCTCAGACTGCCTCACACAGAGGCCCTCTACCCTCCCTGTCAGTATCTGCATTCAGGTGACCAGCGAGGTGCCACCTTCCTCGGCACACATCGTTGAGCCAGCTTTATTAAAAGGGGAACCCAAATGCCTCCCCAGCTGGATGAACAACTCTGCCACCACTGCTGGCTGATCCGCAGTGGCCCCGGGAGAATTCCCGTCCAATCACATGACACAGCCAGTAAGCCTTGAGGATGTCCCACTTCGAGTCTGCTGCAGAGGTGCTGAGAGCTCCTTTCCAGCATCGGCCTCCTGAGAACACGCCCTGCAGCAACGAAGTTCCAGTAGCCTGGCTCCCCAGCCAGCCCATCAGCGAGGTCGGGCAGCCACCATGAAGGCTGCTGCCTGACTCAGCTTCCTGCATGGGGGCCAGTAGCCAGTAGCCAGTAGAGGTTTCAGCTTTGGGGCTCTGATCCGTTCCCTATTTCTGCCTTCTGGCTCCTGTCTTCTAAGATGTGGGGCCTGGTACTTTGGTTTCAGTGTATCACCTAAAGTTATCCATCGCAAACAAATCCTGAAACTGTAGAGATCTGGGAGGTCGTGAAGGTTAGCTGAGATCGTGAGGGGCAGGTACATATAACACGGCGAATGGCTTGCAAGAAGAGAAAGGAAGGCTAAGGACTCACCCTCCTCCCTCATCCTGTGGGGCCCTCCCCCACTGCTCGGTGCTGTAAGAAAGTCCTCAGCAGATACAGGACTTGACGTCGGCCTTCCTGTCCTCCAGAACCATGAGAAAGAAATCTTTTATAAATTACCACATCTCAGGTATTCTTCCACAGCAGCAGAAAGCATATTAAGACCTCTGGTTTCCTGTCCCCTGCCCCAGTGAGACAAATGAGTGCGGAGCACACAGTTAGCTCCTACTGTGGAGGCGCTCCCCGAATTCCGCCTCTGATGGGATGGGTACCTGCTGTGTTGTTGCTGCGGGAAATTCATGCTAAATGTACTAATGCTTGAACTGTGTATTCGCAGATATAAAAGAGCGTAGAGCGGCCTCAGGATACATAAGCATGGATTTCCATTTCGGCATATTCAGAATTGAAAGTACCTTTAGCAGAGATTCACATTCCAAATTTAGAAAGCTAATATATAAAAATTAAGATGAAGATTGTACATAAAATGGTTTGTTAAGGGATATCAGAGAAAATTCATTGATGAGTATCTTTAAGACATGCTTAGTTATAAAGACCCTATGGACCCCATAGTGTTTGAATGAATTAAGGATCAGAATTCTGAAAACCTAACAGCCAAGGACTGTTGGGAAAGCGTGCAAGGATCCGCGTGTGCTGGAAAGATTTCAGCCCCTTCAGAACTCTGGCCTGCTTCCCTCATGCTACCAATGAACAAAACCACTACAGGATGCATGATGCTTTCCCACTGGACTGCAGCACCGTCAGCACCAACAACGTGCCAGGTTCTTCTTTTTCTTCTAGGAGAAAAAGGCTGCCCTGTGCTTTCCACCTGGCCTCTAATCCTGAGCATCCGCAGTCTTCCTGCTTCAGCCTCCTGGGCTGCAAGGGCTGCATCACTGCTTGCGGCTTGGCGGACAGCTGGAACAGTGGTTTTAGATAAACCAAACATATCACAGCTTGGGTGAAGCCATTTTTTCCTGGCTTCTATATAAATCCTCCTCTTATAATCCAAATTGCAGGGATTCCCTGTTCTTCAATAAGTTTAGAACAAATCGCACGCAGCAGCGTCCCAGATCTGCCATTTCCTTCTTATAACTGGCGATCCATCACTGAGATCCAATTTTTTGTGGAGCAGTTGTTCATATTATTTCTATAATATCCCTCCCCCATGGCCAGTCCTGGGGCTTGAACAACAATAACAATAAAATCTAATAATTATAACAACATAACGTAACAAATGCTACATGAATGTACCCTCTCTCTTTCTCTCCCTCCTTCCCTCCCTCCCTCCCTACTCCTCCCATTCAAAATACTTTGTAGGGGCCGGGGAGATGGCTCATAGAATAAGCACTTGCCTGGCAAGCACAAGGGCCTGAGCTCAATCCCAGGTTCTGTCAAAAAAAAAAGACAAAATCCTTTGCGTACCCAGCCTCCTGTCCTGGCGAGGATGTAGGACAACACAGTCTGCACGGTGCGGGCAGAAAGTGGGTGACCAGCCCGTTACCACACGTGGCTGCAGCCTCAGCCGTCCGAGGTGCCACAACAAAACTAGAACAAATTTCTTTCCCTTTCTTTGTGTTTCATGGGTAGAGGATTCTTACCCTAGATCTCGCTAACCTCAGGGTATGGTGTTTTTTCTCCTTAGAGGTCACTTAGAGGAAACACTTTATAGCTTCTCCTTGGCAAATCTGAGCTCTCGGCAGCACCTCTTTCATGCTTTAGGATCAAGGTTTACTTGAACATAAGCGTGGGGACACTCTGACAGTTGTTCTGATGACCAAGAGGAGGCTGGTAAGGAGCTAGTGGCAGGTAACCCGGGGCTCCTGCGTAGCTGAGGTCCAAGTGCTCGTGTAGAGTGCCCCAGTCGGGAGGGGTGAGGCTCTGGGTAAGGCGGCACTAGAGGTATAATTATTGGCAGATTCTACATCTGTTCTAAACGCAGAGGTGCATTACTCCAACCACTGCTTTGAACACTCAGCTGTGTTTTCAGGAATGTTTTGTCTTCTGTTGCGGCAGATCTCTCCGTCGCCCCAACCTATGATCTTTCTGCCTTAGCTTCCCAAATGCGGAGTGAGATTGCAGGCACCACCCCAGCATAAGACAAATTTTAAATTAAGAAAAGTCTTGTGCTTTAGCTACGTGTTCACCCCCCCCCGATATTCTCGTTCATTCTGCTAATCCGCCTGGCATCATGCACCTCCTCACGGGCCGGAGCTCTCCTAACATCCCGTCGTGGGCACACATGTGGGCAGGCCAGGCCTGCAGGCCACAACTTCTCTCAGCTTTCTTGTGCCTGAAAAGAATCTGTTTCCTCTTCACTTTTGAAAAGTACTTTAGCAAGATAAAGAATAACAGATTCATGCCTTCTTCTCTCTCTCTCTCTCTCTGTCTCTCTCTCTCTCTGTGCGTCTCTGTCTCTGTCTTTCTCTGCCTCTGTCTCTCCCTGTCTCTGTTTCTGTCTCTGTCTCTCTGTCTCTCTCTCTGTCTCTGTGTCTCTCTCTGCCTCTATCTCTGTTTCTGTATGTCTCTCTCTGTTTCTCTCTCAAACAATTTAAAGACTGCTCCTTTATCTTCTTTCTTGCATCGTTTCTGAGGCGCTTGTGAAAGCAGAACGTTGTATTAATTATAAGAAGGCAAGCCTTGGTGGCAGTGCTGTGAGAGGCCTAGGTCAGAGGGCTGCTACACTACACCGAGAGCATGACGACACACACACTCGGAGGTGACAAGTGGGAGCCACAGCTCCTGTGAAATTCAGAATGATTTCTTATGTAGCAATAGATGGTTAATTCAGAGAATATCTTAAAAACTTCCACAAAGAAAAAAGTTACACATGAAAGTGGGAAGGAAGAAAGCACTGGATTTACCAACAACTGTTCTTAAAATTGTGAGGGAAAATTAATTCCAGGAGACAATCTGGAACACTTGAATTGTCAGTCAAGTGTCAGAGTAAAACATGTTGTCAGCTGGGTAGAGACTACAGCAAATGATTTCCAGGCAGTCTTTTTCAGTAAAGTATTGAAAGATACATTCTGCAGTGTGAGCACGTGCGTCCAGCTGTGCCCCAAACCTCTGCAGGCACAAGTGGGCTTTCCAGAGGAGTCTGGATGTAGACTTGCGGTGCTGGACTGACTCACGGTGCAGTGCTAGGGCAGGAGGCGCTGGGAGGGTGGGTGTGAGCGCCTCCTGCCCTGGGCGGCCTGGAGAGACACGGGGGCAGAAGGGGCTGCAGGCTCCTGCCTCGCTTGCTGCCTTCCGTCTGCCATAAACTGCTTCTTCTCTGCGATCCCTCGGCCATCCAGCCTGCCTTGGAGCTAGCTAACTCTGAACTGAAACTTCAGTGAGCTAAATAAACCTTTTTTCTTTTAACTGGGTGTTGGGCATTTTGTCCCTGCAATGAGAAAAGTAACCAAGGCGAAAAATAAGAAAATCAATCAGAGAAAGTAAGGCATGGAAAGGGCCAGCCAAACAGCTCAGCAGATTAAAGTACCTGCAAGCAGGTACAGGGGTTGGAGGTTCAATCCCCAGACCTGCCTTGCCAGCCCCGCCCCCAGGGTGCGCTGAGACAGTGATTGAGACTGGGCGTGGTGGCGCATGCCTGTAATCCCAGCTCTTGGGAGGCTGTAAACAGGAGAATCACTATGAGTCCATTTAGTTATGAGACCCTGACCACTGAAGGGTCACCCTGAGTACCCTTCCCTAAAATACAAAAAAGAAAGAAAGAAAGAAAGAAATTCAGGAACAAGTACATCCAAACCAAGACAGTGGCAAAGAGAATTCCAGGAACAAAAGTCAAGGGAAAGCCCAAGGTGATAACTATCCAATGGCCCAGAGTAGCCATCCACTGTGAAATTAGGGAGCTAGGGGAGGGCAGCATACATGACAAACCTCTGAACACACAGTGTTTGAAAAGTTGAAAAGCTGGCACTAGCTCCTTGTGGAAGGCAAGAAGCCAGGCAGGGAGCTGGCAACTGGTGGGCGGCTCATGCCTCCCCGACCCATGAAGAATCCTGGAGCTTCCTCCGCCTCCCCACAGGCGACTGCTTGCAGGTCACAGTATGCAGTCACAGGCTCTAGACCTGAGCTCGTGTGGGAAGCACACACACAGCTCCGGATTCATGTGGACTTGGTCTGAAAAGTTCAAACGCTGCTGCTGAAAGGTCCACGCGCCCTTCACTACATCTTTGCTCTGCTTTATTTTTCATTCACTTCCCACTCAGGCAAACTCATTCCAAAAGATGCTATTCATTCATTGCTCCAAAAAATTCCTACAGCTGAGACTCACTGAATCAAATCATTATGGTCAGGAAGAAAAGAATACGATGTAGCTGGGTGTGATGGCGCACGCCTGTGATGCCAGAACCCAGAGGCTGAAGCAGGACGATCACCAGGAGTTCAGAACCAACCTGGGCTACAAAGTGAGTTCAAGGCCAGTCTGAACTGCACACCAAGACCCTGCCTCAAAATCAAAATTAAATGAGTAATCATAATTATCACATTAGAAACAATATGATGACTAGCCAGGCCTAGTGACCCTAATTAGTAAATTTAAAGAACCAAAGTCATGCAAAATAGACACAAATAATTTCGTGTCTTATAGTACCTTTGCTCGGCCTCTCTGAACATTAGCTGGAGTCTTAGTTCATACTCATCTAGAGCAATAATCTGGCTAATGTGCTATCTAGTCAGTATTTCTTTGGATGGAAGAACTAATAGAAGTTAGAGACTGTCACCTGTCCCTTGTGGGATGGATTGGCAGAGCGTGTTGTCGGAGTCCTCCCCTGCTGGGTTTGAGCTCTTGGGACCTCCTCAGACCCACAGCTGCCCACTCTAGCCAAGTGCCTGAGCGGGGTCCTATGCGATTCTTGGGATTATAGACGCGCCACCACAGCTAGTTTCAATTGCCATCTCAGCATGCCCCGGGGTGGGGGCTGCATGGCTCACCAGGGTCTAACCCCACTGCTGCACTCTGCCTAAGCAGGTGCTTTAGTCTGCTGAGCTATCTGGCTGGCCTAAAAAGTACTGTATATCATAGAGAAGCTTCCAAAAGGAGAAAGTAATAAATCTTAAAAGTTTTAATACTACTTAACATTTACTAATAATAGTGGAACATGAAACTATGTAGGTCCTAACACTACCAAAAATTGAATAGTGAAAGAGAGAATTAGCTGCCCAAACAGGGTCTGCACCCAGGAATTTTATAAACATCATATTGTGCTCGCTGCACACTGTGGAGCAGGTAACGGCTAAATGCACTTTGCATGCAGAACCTGCAAGATTCATTTGCTTGCTTTTTCCTTCAATTTCCAGGCCAGGGAGATAGCTCAGCAGTATAAGTGCCGGCCTGGCAAGCTCAAGGTTCCAAGTTTGATCCCCAGTACCAGAAAAAACACATATATAAAAATGTCTGAAAGAATTGCATAATCTGATAAAGTAAATATCTGACTTCAATTTCCATCTCATAAGATAGATGGAAAACAATTTTCTACTGTGCTCCAGGGTTTGAGTATCACAAAACTTAAAAATCTCTTGATCTGAAAACTACTGTCTTCTATGAAAACTGCCAACTAGGTGTCCTAACAGCCTCCAGAACTAAAAAGAAATGAATCAAAGAAGACTTGGGTAATAGGATAGCCTTACAGAATGAGAAATTAAGACTCTGAAAGTCTTGGGGGCCAGGGAGACAGTTCAGTGGAATAAGTGCTACCTGGCAAGCACAAGGTCCTGAGTTCAATCCCTGTAGAGAGAGAGAAAAAAAAAAGACTCTGAAAGTCTTAAGTTTTTAGGACACTGGAAGGATAAAAATAATAGCAAAACCCTTAAACTTTATTTAATAAGTTCTTAGACAACAAACAACTAAGTACATTAATTTGTTTGAAATCAAGATTTTATGTCTAAGAGCAAAGAGAAACAATAAAGCCAAAATCTTTGAATTAGGAACCATAAGGTTTGAAATGAATTAGAAACATCAATAGGAACTCATTCTATGTATTTATTTGTTTGTTTATTTTGAATTCATGTTTTTTAAAAGAAAGAAGAAAGTACACTTTCCAATTCTTTTGCTAAAATGAGCTTTTAAAAAACGGTGTTGAGTGAGAAAAAATGAAGCTGATCTGAGAACTTAACCTTGAGATCAGGGTTTACGCCACCACCCTTCCACCACGCGCTGGAGAAATGGCCATTTCAAAGAGCCTGTGGTGATGTGGCATACAACAGACAGGAAATAAGTGAGATTAAGTGGTGCTGTGTCAAAAGAACATAACAGGGACCCTGTCACTGGCCAAAGGGGGTTAGTTTGAGCAATAAACACAGCAATTACTGTAGTTCATAGAATCTCTGAAAAGCTGAGTCAGGCAGGGGAGACAGCTCAGCGGCATAAGAGTCTGACTTGCAGGTGCAAGGTCTGGGGTTCGATCCCAGTACCATAAACAAACAAAGAAACAAACAAATAAATAACTGCGTCTACAGTAACACAAAGGAGAAATTTTTGCGTGAAGTTCAGTTAACGAGTGAACCAGCCATTTCACTTTTGAATCCTTTAATCATATGTGCTATTTTGGCCCATCTACTACCAGTAAAAATGCAGACTTTAGGCAGCACTAAGTACACAGAGAGTGCTTCCTGGCCTCAAAGAGGATGCCAACCAAACGGCCCCGCACGTGGCGCCCACAGGTCGGACCGCATTGCCAGGACAGCCAAATTTCAGTTCGCTACATTCAAATATCCGTAAGCATTTTAGGGTCAAGAATCTAAGAAAATTGCAAGCTAACATCAAAAGCAAATATTTCTGAAGCCAATTTGAAAGACATTTGCACGTCTAAAAACCCTGTCAAGATGCCTGGTATTTAGAGAGCTAGCGAATATAGTTATGCACCCTAAAAGTCAAATTACAAAATCCAAGTGACGAGCCCTGACGGTAGCGCTGAAGCTATGTGAAGAGACAGAACCCGGTGGCGTGCAGAGCAGACCCAGGGGACGACGTCACGCCGGGGCCCAGGACGCCCGTTCCCACAGGACCTGCCCTGGCGTTTTATGTGGATCACAGAAAAATGAGCGGCTCTTTGTGGACTTCACTGGCATGGAAGCGTGTCGAGGTTAACTGCTAGGTATGAAAGTCAAATTTCACAATAACAATGTCATAATGCACTTGATTAAACAAATCAGTGTCATGCTCAATACTGACTATAATCTTTGCATTGGAAGTATTACGAAAACGTATTCTTCGTCTACATTTTCATGTTTTGGTTCTAACGAAGGCAGATGCGAATTTTTCACTTCTGTTTCTAAATATAAACACAATACAACACGGATTGCAGCACCACTCCCGCACATTTCCTGCTCCTGAAATCCAGTGGTGACCCCAATTGGGAGGCAGCCCAGCCCCTGCCACACCACACCTCCTCCCAGCCTTGCTACGCCATGCCACACCCAGCTCCGCCCGTGCCACGTCAAGCCACGCCCATACCACACCACACCATACCCACGCCACGCCCCTCTGCTGTGTGCACGTGCACACGTGGCCCTGGGGGAGGAGGAGTGGCAGAGCTGAACTAGATTTGGGTTCATGCCGGACTGCAGGGAGCCTTGGAGCTTTCACTGCAAAGGGTAAGCCAGGGAAATACTGACTGCGGAGTTCGGCGTGCAGTGGCACGAGGTACCCGCCTGGGAGACACGTTTATTTTTGTCTTTCTGAGACAGGGTCTCGCTGTGCAGCTCAGGCTGGCCTTGAGCGCACTTTGTAGCCCAGGCTGGTCCCTAACTTGCAACAGAGCCTCCTGCCTCAGCCTCCCCAGTGCTGGGATGACGGGCGTGCCCCACCACGCCCAGCTTTTGTTGTTTGTTGGGAGGGTAACAGGAATCAAACTCAGGGCCGCATGCCAATCAGGCGCTATGGCACTGAGCTGCGGCCGCAGAGAGATACTCTTGTTACCTAACAAGTCTGTGTTGCTTCCTGGTGATGTGACACCATATACACTGATTTTTATGAATGTCATAAATAACAACACCATTTAATTGTTATCGCCTGTAAATTCTGCTCAAAATAAATTCTGAAGCACTGTCAATCCTCCCAACAATCACAAACTGGACATCGTTACCTCATTTTGCAGATGAGGAAACTGAGGCAGCAGGAAGGAATGAAACCGAGGCGGACAGGCCGGGGCCTGCGCCCTTCGCCACCTCGCCCCTGCTCAGGGATATTTCTGAGGGTAAGGATTATGTAGCGAGTATATTTGTGGTACCAAAGTCAGGATTAACATTTACTTTTTAAAAAACATGTATTTAGTGCAGGGTCTACAGGGTCTCACTACACAGATGGGACTCGCAGTGAGCCTCCTGCTTTCAGCATCAGCACTGGGATTAAAGGCGGGTGCCACCAGCTGGGTCTCAGTGGCCAGCTGAGCATGCCAGGGGTGGGGCCGGCACAGCATGTGGTGCTGGGAATCAAACCCGGATCCCTGAGCTTGCCTGGGCAGGCGCTTAGTCCGCTGAGCTATCTCTCTGACCCTACATTTATGTTTAAGCTATAACGTAATATGAACTTTTGTTACAGGGAAGAAAATACCAAAGATCAATTGTGCAATACAGATTTGTAACAATACCTTTTGTGCTTTTTAAATGTTCTCTACTCATCACCTTTCATAATTTGGGTCTGACACAAGTTCACAGAACTATGTTTCTATTGAAATATTACACAGTTTACTCTTTTTTATTTTTCCTTTTGAGATGAGGGCTCGTTCAAGTTGGCCTTGAACTTGTGCTGAAGCGTCCCCTGCCTCAGCCTTTCCACTAGCGGAGATCACAGGCACGTGCCAACGCACTCAGCTGTATCTTACTCTTTGTTTTTTGATTAGTTGTTAATCTGGACAAAATTCCACAACTTTTATTTCAACATAAATTCATTTTGATAACCGGTATCTCATTTTCTTACATGAAAAGTCTGAGGCTCAGGTAAGTTGCATATATGTAAGATGATGTTCCAAGCCTCAGAACACAGAATAGAAACCGCCTGCTAGGACCACTGCCTATGCAAATGGTCGTGCTTAGTAACTTATCCTGCAGAACCAGTGCCCTTCAGAGCATAGCATGTTGTCATAAAAATGCGCTCACACCTGTGTGCATTTGATTAAAAACATTCTCGGCCAGCCAAAGAGCTCAGCGGTCTGAAGTGCCTGCTTAGGCAAGCTTAGGCCAAGCGCAGGGACCGAGGTTCGATCCCCAGCACCACGGGTGGTGCCAGCCCCGCCCTGAGGGCAGGCTGAGCTGGCCACAAAAAGTAAATAAAATCAAATAAAAAGCATTCTAAAAATTCTGTACCTTTTTTAAACAAGAGGGTACTATTGTTAGTCTTTTATCCAAAGATGTGGTACAAAATTGACGTTTGCTATAAATACTTCTAGTATTTATAGGAAGAATTTATGTTTTGATGACTAGACCCCAAGTTTAATTTCAGTATCTTGTCTTCTAACATATATGTGATTCTAACATATATGTGTATGTAGTGATTCTGCTCCACTTTTATTTATTCAGAATTTTTCTCATTTGCAATTCCTCCAGCTTTGTTGTTACTTGAAGTTCTGACCATCACCACCATCATTTTGGCTGTTTTCTCACACAGCTGCGCTCCAAGACCCCTAAGTCGTTTCTCTAGAATCTCCTGCAGGTGAGTCCCCTGGGTGGGCTGAGTTACCTTGGACAGGAAGGAGTTTTAGGAAATTAGCAGACTTTTTAAAGTCTTACAAATGTGCTGTATAAGCAGAATAGAAAGCCATGGAATTTTCCCTTCCCTGATGCACTTCAGTGGTGTGTGTTTTGATCTAAATCAGTGATTTTATTTCAATCAATTACTTGAAGGTTTTATTTTATTTTAAAAAGGAAAACATAATAGAACAATGATACAGAATTTCAAAGCAAGATAATAGATTAACAATGGTTAATATAGGGCCAGCCAGATAGCTCAGCGGACTAAAGCGTCTGCTGAGGTAGACGTAGAGACCGGGGTTCGATCCCAGCATGCTGGGACACGCCCAGAAGGTGACTGAGACTGGGTGTGGTGTAGGCCTTTAATCCCAGCACTTGGGAGGCTGAAAACAGGAGGATCACTACGAGTTCGAGCTGCATAATGAGACCCGGTAGGTCCTGTACTAAATACATAAAAATAAATAATAAAAAATAGAATGTGTAGTGTTACCTTCAAAGTAGTTGTTCAGATTACAAGATATAGGCGTGAAATTTGATCAAACGATACAAGCACAAACCGTCCTTTTCCATGAATAGAAATTGGTAGCTTACTTACCTTGCGAGGCTTCCGTTTCTAATTCATGTGCGTCTTCCCCTAATTAGCCCAGTAAGTGGCTCCACAAGGGTCCGCTGCCTGGCTGGAGTCTCGCAGCAACGCCTGCTGGAGGTGATTTCGTGCAGCTGAGGGTGACGCGCACAGTCGTCAGCCCTGCGAGCAAGCGTGCGCGACTTCACTGCGCTCTTCAGCCCCGTGGTCTAAGCCCTGGTGATGTTCACTGGACGAGGCTTGAAGAGCACGCTTTATTATGACTAAAGAAATGGTATTAAAGGGTGCGTCCGGGGCAGCTCGGTAGTCAGCGGCTGTTTCCACGCGAGCTCACGTTAGCTGTGAACTTCATCCGAAAGGGGTTGTACCGGGTCATCAGAAGCCCAGCCATCTGAGAGCCCTTGGTGCATGACAGCACAGATGTAGCTCCTTTGGAGAAAGCAAGGACGCCGAGCACAGAAGGGCCAGCGCGAGGGCCCGCCAGCTCCTGGGGTCCCAGGCCTGGCCCGCGGGCCTCTGCCCTCACCCGAGCGCCCGGGGGTGATGCCCTCGCCCCTGGCGCTGTGCCGCCGCCTGCCTCGGGAGCTGTCCCCGTCCTTGGACTCGCGGCCCTGCAGCAGCCCCTGCGAGCTCCTGGGCGGGGCGGGGACGCTGTCCCCGGGCGCCTCCCCCCCGCGGGGCCCGCGGCTGCCGCGCCGGCCGGCCTGGTGCTCCATCGACTGGGAGCAGGTGCGCCTGCTGCACCGGCTGGGCGCCGGCGGCTTCGGCTCGGTGTACAAGGCGACCTACCGCGGCGTCCCGGTGGCCGTCAAGCAGGTGTGCAAGCGCGCCGCGAACCCGCGAGCGTCCCGGCGCAGCTTCTGGGCCGAGCTCAACGTGGCCCGGCTGCGCCACAGCAACCTCGTGCGCGTGGTGGCCGCCAGCGCGCGCGCGCCCGCGGGCTCCGACAGCGTGGGCACCATCATCATGGAGTTCGGGGGCCACGTCACCCTGCACCAGGCCATCTACGGCGCGGCCGGCGGCCCCGGGGAGGCGCCCTGGGGTCTGCGCAGGTGCCTGCAGTACTCGCTCGACGTGGCGAACGGCCTGCTCTTCCTGCACGCGAGAAGCATCGTGCACTTGGACCTGAAGCCCGCCAACATCTTCATCAGCGAGCAGGACGTCTGCAAAATCGGCGACTTCGGCTGCTCCGCGCACCTGGAGGACCTGCGGGGCGCCCGTGGCGCCGCGTACCACCTGGGCGGCACGTACACGCACCAGGCCCCGGAGCTCCTGAAGGGCGAGCCGGTCACCGCCAAGGCCGACGTGTACGCGTTCGCCATCACGCTCTGGCAGATGAGCACCCGCGGCCGGCCCTACGCTGGGGAGCGGCAGCACGTGCTCTACGCGGTGGTGGCGCAGGGGCTCCGGCCCTCGCTGGCGGCCGCCGTCTTCACGGGCTCCGGCCTCGGGCGGGGGCTCGCGGGCGTCATCGAGCGCGGCTGGAGGGCGCAGGCGGCGCAGAGGCCCAGCGCGCAGCTCCTGCTGCAGGACCTGGGCGCGCTGAGTGGGCTCCCCGCCGCGCACTCCGA
The DNA here is from genome assembly GCA_002564285.1 of Tympanoctomys barrerae. NCBI lineage: Eukaryota > Metazoa > Chordata > Mammalia > Rodentia > Octodontidae > Tympanoctomys > Tympanoctomys barrerae. The sequence goes on along the minus strand of NDGN011557055.1, from coordinate 2,378 downwards.
GCCTGGACCCTGAGAAGCGTGTGTCTTTGTTTCTATTTGTTTTTAAAGAGGTGGAAATGTAGAAGAAAACGTATCTGTAAGTCCTTGGAAATAAAGTTGCTGAAAGACCCTTCCGTGGCAAATGCCTTTTAAAAGAAAGACGGCGGAGTGGTAAGTTTTGTAATTGTTTTGTTTGGTTGGTCGGTTTTAGACACGGCCTTGTTATGTAGTTAGTCTTGCCTTGAACGCCACTATGCAGCCCAGGCTGGCCTCGAACTCGTGGCTGTCCTCCTGCCTCAGCCTCCCGAGAGCTGGGATTACAGGCGTGCCCCCCC
>NDGN011557054.1:6015-21971 GCA_002564285.1 Tympanoctomys barrerae | reverse complement strand
AAGGGCAGGTCTGGTAAGGCAGGTGGAACTGGAGATTGAACTGCGGCAACCTGCTCCTGACAGCCTGGAGTGAGCAGGCACTTAAACAACTGAGCTAAGGGCAGCCCCCGAGTTACATTACAGTGAATTATTGTGATGTGGCAGGCAGTCTCTCTCTCCCTCCCTCCCTCCCTCCCTCTTTTTCCCTTTCCCTCTTTCTCGCTCTCCCTCTCTCCCCCTCTCTCCTCTCCCCCACTCCATCTCTCTCCCCTCCTGCCCTCTCAGCACATACTGTGAAGCAGGCCTCAGGAGCTGCCGTGTGCCGACAGTTAGCTAGTAGACAAACTCAGTGATGCTGTTCACTTGCGTGGTGTGCAGTTTCCTCTGCAATTCAGACCCTTAGACCACACCTGCTGGGAGCTAGGAAGTCCTATGGAGGAAATCACTTTACTGGATAAGAAACAAAAGAACTTAGAAAAATAAATATGACCAATTATGAACTCTACTACTAAAGAAAACTTCAGTATATAGGACACAGCATAGCTTTTCATCATGAGTCTCATTTTTAAAATTTTAAAATTTTTTTGAGACGGGCTCACTATGCACTTCAGGCTGACCTTGAACTCATAATGTAGCCCAGGCCGGTCTCGAACTCAAAGCAACCCTCCTGTCTCAGCCTCCAGTGCTGGGGATACAGGCGTGGATCACCAGTCCCAGATGTGAAACTCATGTTGAAAGCAAAGAAGAGCTCGAGGTGGGCCAGGGAGATAGCTCTGCAGCCTAAGCACCCGCCTTGCAAACTCAAGGACCCGGGTTTGATCCCTGGTACTGCGTGCCACACTGCCTTGCTGGCCCCTGAAACCAGGTGTGGTGGTGCACGCCTGTAATCCCAGCTCTGGGGAGGCTGAGTAGGAGGATCACTATGAGTCCGAGCACCATAGCAAGACCCTATACAAAATAAATAAATAAATAAATGATTTAAAAAACAACAACCAAAAAAAAAAACAAGAGCTGGAGGTGAAGTTCAGGAGTTGAGCACTTGCCAGCCAGCAAATAATAAAAGAATAAGTTCTGTTCAATTATAGTTTGAATTTTCGCGGGTCCGTACAGTTAACTACCGAGAGAGCCCAAATGGCAGTGTTCCACCCACGCAGGCCGAATGCTCATCACGTACCTCAAGCTGAAAGCAATGCATAAAAAATGTTTTAAAATAAAAGATAAACTGGCTTCTTTGGTAACACACATATTAAAGCAGCGAGTCCAGGACACAAAGCCTGTCAGCTACTCGCTAAATGTGGAACACGGAAGGGCGAGGGACGTTGTGGTGGATGCTTGGTTCCCAGGTGACACCCGCCCAGGCCCTGAGAGACCTCAGCAGGGGACCAGCAGCCGCAGCTCATACCCCTGTCCCTGCGTACCTGGGTTGTCTCTGCCTGCGTGTGCAGGATCCCAGCCCGGAGTTCAAGGCCACCCACCCCACAGTGAGATTCCTGCTTTTGCCACATGTAATGTACCTGACTGGCTTCCTCTCCTGGGACAGAAATTTAGGTCGCGGCCCTGTGGCTGCATGTCAGATCCCTTGGGACTGTTAACCTTGGAACTCAGAGGACTTCTGCGTCACTTGGAGTCCCTAGGTCCCCTGAGTGCAGCTGTGGGACAGGAAGGACACTGACCCCAGGCTCGATGTCGCCCAGTCCCCCACGTGGCCCTCGGGAGCAGCAGTGGCCACTTTCCATCCCAGGGCTGCTCTGTGTCCAGGCAGGAGCAGTCGCCCTATCACCTGCTGCAGGCCAAGGACAGCCACTTCCCATGGGGGCTGGGGGAGCCGAGGGTTCACAAGGCGGCACCCTGAGGACACAGTCACCACTCAGCGGGGTCACCATGGGAAAACCAAAGACCACAATTCCCTCCACACCTAACCCTGGGAGGGGCTGCAACGGGGTCACAGGTAAGGCCCGGATGTATGGTCCATCCCTGAGCCAGGCGGCTTCCTGCCTAGTCACCCCCCGTCATGCACACCAATGCATTCCCCACACAGGACCAGAGCCATGACAGCATCCCAAGAGGAGCGGACAGGGTTGGGACAGGGCACAGTGCTCAAAAGAGCTGGAAGGCTACAAAGAGGAGAAGACCCTGTGCCTTACAGGAACACAGCGGGGCCAGGGGCACAGGCCTGTCATCCCAGCACGCGGCTGAGGCAGGGGGATTGCGGAGAGCTCAGGGCCAATCTGGACTGCATACTGAGCCCTTGTCTCAGAATACAGACCTACAGGAAGAAAGGAAAGAGGGAATGGGGAGGGGAGGGAGAGAGGAGGAAAGGAGGAGGGAGGGGGAGGGGCGGAGGAGGAGACAGGAGGGGAGGAAAGAAGGGGAAGGAGGGGCTTGGCAGGACCCCTGGCCAGTGCCCACCGAGGAGGCTCAGGAACCAGTAACTACGTAGAGAGCAGCAGCTCCTGCCCAACATGGGATGTGTCTGGTACCAAGGGTCTGACATGAGAACATGGAACCTGCCACCTGATGCCACCTTCCAGCGCCAGAGCGAGGGGACAGCCCAGCCAGCTATCACAGCAGACAACGGTCAGGGCAGTGGGCTCCTCTCTCCTCCTGTCCTGCAGCCAGCGACACTCGCTGGGCTGTGCGCAGTGACCGCATCCGGAAGCCTCTGTTCTGTCCCAGCGCCTGGGCTCGGGACACTGTCCCAAGGGAGGGGCGATCCTCTTGAGTCACTGTTTGCAGGCGAGCATGCTGGGGTCTGCAAAAACTGGAAATGATCAGGGCTGTGTGTCACCCCCACGCTGGTCCCTTACTGCAGTGACCATACTGGCAGCCATGTGGCAGCCTCTCAGATCTGCTGCTGGCTGATGGAAAAACCAAGACACACTGTTCAGTGAGACAGGCTGGGGCGCGCATGGGCTCACAAGGCGCCTGGCTTGTTTGTCCCTTGAGGGTCTTGATATGTAACCCAGGCTGGCCGAGAACTTGAAACAATCCTCCTGCCTCGGCCTCCCAGGTGCTGGGATTACAGGTGTGCACCACCCCCTCCCCAACACAGTGCTGTAAATTTTGAAACTCTGGCTCATGCTTAAAATCCTTCAAAATTCCCGGAGGTGGAAAGATGAGCCTTCCACAGGGACGGGACAGAGCCCAGCGGTCGGGCTGGAGTTGTAAGGCGGGATTCAGAGACGCTCCGGGTGCAGACATGGTTCAGGTTCAGACAGCACCCGTCACTGCACCAGGCACCTCCTTTCCTTGGGAACAGAGGAGCTAAACCATTCAGAAAGGACCCGTGCTTGCTGGGCATTTAGAATCCCACAGAGCACCCCTTGGTCAGGAGGGGGTTACCGCTGAATTTCTCTGCCTGTGCCGACAGCCTCCTACTGCAGGGTGACAGTGAGACCAGGCGCTGGCAGACGCATCATCAGTTTCAAATTCCTGCTAGGCCTCCTCAGCTTCTTCCAGATCTTTATAAGATATAGAAGGATTAAATGACCCATTCTTTGCCCTTATGACTTATGCTAATCGCAGTGATTGTAAAACTTTATATCCAGTCGGACCTTTCTAGCTGGCCGGGAACAGCAAGTGTCACAATTAAAAGTGAAGAAATAGCTTAGGTCATGGAGAAAAATCTCCCCTGACTTTGTACTTACAGGAAATCATAGATTATTCTTTTCCAAAGGGGGAGAACACTCTTGTGTGAGTAATAGGACAAATTTTCACACAAATAACCCGTAACACGAGCTGGGCAGATGTTGTTTATAAATTCTCCTGCTTGTGCGATTTCTCTAGGAAGTTGTTCAATTTGGGAAAAATAAAATCATGTATGAAAGAAGAGAAGCTGCACCCCGGGGCCTGACTCAGTGCCTGGGCCAGGGCCCGCGATCCTGTTCTTGTCCAGCCCGAAGCCAGGGAGGGCTGAGCAGAGCAGAGTCCCGAGGCCGGAGGCTGAGTCAGGAATCGTAGTGGATGGTGCACCGGGGCACACGGGCCTGTGGGCTTGCTCTGTGGCCCCTGGGGGCAGCCAACCAGGCACTGGTAGGACTGAGCAGGAAGCCAAGGCAAAGTGAGGCCACAGCGTCTCACCAACCCCTTTCTTTATTTGTTTTGAGGCAGGGTCTCCCTATGTAGTTCAGGCCTGCCTTGAACTCTGTATGTAGCCCAGGCTGGTCTCGAATTCACAGAGATCCTCCTGCCTCAGCCTCCCGAGTGCTGAGATTAGTGGCCTACACCACACCTAGGTTGCCTTCCCCTTTGAGGGTGCATCTAGTGACCCTAGAACTTCCCGCCAGACCCTGCCTATTGGGGGCCCCATAGTCCTCTTGGGATCAAGCCATTAACACCCATCTCTCAGGGGACATTCAGGACCCAAACTGCTGCATCCAGCTCTGAATCTTTGAAAAAGCCTCTGTCCTACTCGTTCTAACAGCAGCAGGGCATTTCATGTGAACAGGAATCAGAGGCCCTGAAAAGCACCAACTCTACAGCGAGAAAGACCCACACTGGGCTCACAAGCAACCATCGCCCCTCGTTGCTCGCCCTTCTTCACGACAGAGTCCTACTCCACTGTATGTAAACCACACTTTCTTTACCCAGCCGCGACAACAGCGACCACACAGCCCCCCGGGGCTTGTGCCAGGCCTGCACGATGCTGGGCAGGAGGCCTCGGGAGCCGCCGGATTCTCCATCCCCTGGCGGTGGCTGTGTCGCGTGCTGCTGCTGGAGGAGCGCGGCTTGCCAGCTCTTCCCTCCCTTGGCGGAGGGGCCGGCTCACCAGCGCGTGAGGAGCAGGGCGGAGGGCTCGGGGCTGGGGTGCAGCGGCCGCCAGCGCCCCGCGAAGCACGCCTGCACGGGCGGGTCCTGGTCGCCTGGCGAGGGTCAGAAGGCGACGGGGCTGGCGGAGGGGGGGCTCTGTTTACAACGCTGAGCCTGGCGCTCTCCGTGACCAGAGGCAGACTGGCGCCAACGTGCCTGCGTCTGAAAGAGCACCCCTAAACGGGCGTGGTGGGCAGGCCCGACACCCCAGCTCCGGAGGCTGAGGCAGGGGAGCCCGGGAGTTCTGGCCGGCCGTGCGGTGGAGCAGACCCGGCTGGGGGGGCGCGGCGGGCTCACGGCCCGCCCCAGAGCCGCGTCGAGCGCGCCAGTCCGCGCCTGCAGGTCCTGCGCCTGCGGTGCCTCCCGGCGGGCGGTCGCGAGTGGGGAGGAGGGCGCTGCTGCATCGCGAGCCCGGGCGGAGCAGCCCGCGCGGAAACCGGCTTCTGCGAAGCGCAGAGCGCTGCAGCTGCAAGTGCAGCTAGCGGCCTCGCCCTGCGGCTCTCAGCGTGAGGAGCCCGCCCTGGAGGAGCGCAGGGCCTCGCGGGGCCCGGCCTGGCTCGAACCCACTTAGGCACAGGCTGCCTCAGGCTTGCGGTGGCCCTCCTGCCTCAGCCTCCCGAGGGCTGGGATCCAGGCATGGGCCTCCCCAGCCGGATCCAAGGGGCAGTGTCTGTGTCGTGCCTCCCTCCCCTCCCTCTGTCCCTCCATCCCTCGTCCCTCCCTCCGTCCCTGCCCCCCTCTCTCTTCCCTCCTCGCTCCCTTCCCCTCTCTTCCTTTCCCTTCCTCCTTTCTCCTTTCTTCCTTCCTTCCTTCCTTCCTTCCTTCCTTCCCTCCCTCCCTCCCTCCCTCCCTCACTCCTCCCTCCTCCCTCCCTCCCTCCCTCCCTCCCTCCACCATTCAATGTCTGGTATTGCATTTCCAGAACCCCCATCCTGGTGGAGCATGACACTTTTTTTCTGCTTCAGATTCTCCCCTTCCTTTTCCTGGGGTCACGTGTGAGTTTCAGACAGGCCTGAACACCCCGAGCAGGGGTGAAGGGCGCAGAGCCCTTGCAGAGCGGAAGCTGTCTCTCAGTTTGGCACTGGGGGGTTTGAAAAGAATTACATGAGAGGCTGAGGACAGACAGCTGGGAGAGACCAAAGGTCTTCGGGTGCCTTTGCAGCAGAGAACAAGAGGAAAGGGTGCTGCTTCCAGGCGCCAGCAAGGAGGATCCAGGGTTCTGGGTCCCCCCTGGGCTCCCAGCCACTTCCCTCCCTTCATTGCAGGCTTCCAAGGTCTCTGGTTGAGTTCTGGTTTTGTTTTTTGAGGTGGGGTCATGCTTAAGTAGTCCAGGCCTTTCTTGAATTTGCTGCGTAGAACAGGCTGGCCTTGAACCCGTGATTGTCCTGCCTCAGCCTCCTGAATGTGGGATTGCAGAAGAACAAGGTTTCTCCTGTGTTTCAGGTGTAGCACGAGAGCCCTCCGCTGGGACTTCCTCAGGGTAATTATGTGCTGTGTAAGGGGCCAGGAGGTGATAAGAACCACACTGAGGTGCTCGGCCTTGGGATTTGGGGAGCTTGTGGGGCGCCTCACGTTACAGTTGGCACGTTTGGCTGTGAGCTTCACCTAAATTGGGAAAAGTTGGGGTTAATGGGACCAAAGTTAACAGGGTGTATACCAGAACCCACCTGCCACTAGCCTGGGTTCATTTCCTGGCCACCACTCCTCTAGTGGCATCAGGGGTGTTGTTGAAAGACTTTTCACTAATGGTGGGTACATGCTGCTTGTCACTTAAAATTCAACGGACAGGTCCAATGGCAGCTAGACTCAGCAGAAGGGACAATCTAAAACTAGAGACATGCATCAGATCACAGGTCATTGGCCACCTCTGAAAACTGAAGAAAGAGGGGAGACTAAGAAAGGTGGGGCTTAGGAGAGCAGCTTGGTGACACTGAGTTTCCCTAGGGGCAGGGGGCTAGACCCTTTGGCGAGCAGAAGAGCTGGGTGTGTGTGGAGGTGCGCACCTATGATCCCAGCACTTGGAGGCTGAGGCTGAGGCAGGGGGATTTCTGCAGCTTGGGCTCCACAGGAAGTTTAAGGCCAGACTGTAAGAGCAAGTTCTGTTGTGTAAAAAGGGGGGGGCACAAAAGAGGACATTAACAGTCACACCAGGACAGTGTCCAGAAACATGAGCTGTCTGGGGTGGATCGCGACATGTGGTCAACCCGCCCACAAGTGAATATTGGAAAGTTTTCTCTGTTCCTCATGAGTTTTTATTACATGAGAGCATGGCAAAGATATTGTTCACTTTCTTTGTTCCCACTGAGAAATAAATCCGTTCTATTTGCTTGAAAAATACTCCCACATCCTAAGTCACGTTATTATTTTCCTATTTGTTCACTTGTTTATTATTTAAGATCAGGTCCTTCGGTGTAGCCCAGGCTGGCTTTGAAGCGCTGAACTCAAGTGACCCTCCTGCCTCAGCCTCTAGGCAGCTGAGATTACTAGTACCACTCTGTCCTCTTCAGTACGTCTTTTCTCTCTATAAAAATAAGTTATAGGTTATCCGCATCTCTAAATGTATGTGAATCTTTCAAAAGATTGCTTCAAAATACTGGCAGTCTCTCCCGTAATTTCAACATTTGTTCAAAGACATTTAGTTTTATTCTGCACAACTTCCAAGTTTATTTTAGAAGCAAAGTGTCAGTCTTTCCCCCAGATTCTCCAAGTTTTAGTTGAGCAATCAATGAATCGTGAAGAACTTTGAAGATCCAAAAATATCAGCCCCCTCTTGCCCACTATCAGATGTGACCGGCTGCATCTGCAGTCCCGGCCCGTGTGTCAGTCACTTTCCCAGCTTGCATCGGAGAGGGCACAGGCTATAGGGACAGAGAGCGGTGGGACATATGACCCCAAGCCCTGCATCCCACAGGAGCCAGCTTTCTTGTCACTGCCACAATGTCTGACACCCACGACCAGAGGAAAGAGCTCAAATCTGGTGCAGTTTCCGAGGGCTCGGCTCCTGCTCTGGCGCAGGAGCATCGTGGCCGAAAGGCCTGGGGCTGAAGCACCTCTTGGCTTCTGGAGGTCAGAAGCAGAGGGAAACAGCCAGAGAGGAAGGGGTGAGGCCCCCAAAGCCAAGCCTTCCCCCAGACCCCAGGCAGGAGCTGGGGAACTCTGATAAGAAGCGGCTGGGGGTTCGGTGGTCTCCCTTGTCCCCAGGGTGCCTTGGTGTCCCCAGTGGAAGCTGGAGCCAGCCACACCTGGGAGCCCCGCATGGCACACAGACCTGTGGGGAGTGGAGTCACGCGGCAGGCGGCAAGCAAGCATCCGGAGAGATGAAGGCAGCAACACCCGGGACAGTGACAACCCCCAGGGCCGAGGCTCCGTGGACGCCGTCTTCCTCCGTTCATTCTCTAGGACTCACTTTATTGCATTAAACTCTTGCAGTAAGGTGAGATGACAGTTTCAAGCATCACAAGGGACCCATTAGACACTTTAACAGGATGCACCGCAGGAATGCTGCCTCACCTCTGCTGGGCGCAGGAGCACCCCGGTTCGGAGCTGGGGCTGTCTTCGCGCTGGGGGCAGTAGACAGGTGATAAGCAGAGGAAAAACGGGTCAGGCGTGGCTGGTGGTGCGGGCCTGCAATCCCAGCACACAGGAGGCCGAGGCAGGAGGACTGCAGTGCAGGTAAGGCCAGCCTGGACTACACAGAGAGACCCTGGCTCAAATAACACAAAACCTCACGTGTTCAGGGGATAACAGGGTGCTGAGGCCAGCAGCGCTGAAGGGGTGGCAGGCGGGGAAGGGACCGCCTTCCAGGCCCACACACTGCTGTCTGCTCTGCACCTTCAACTCTCATGTTCCTGGCGGAGAGCCGGCCCCATGGACACTTCTAGAAGCTGGGCCATGTGTGTCTGAGAACAGTTTAAATGAGGTTGGTATCACGAGAACAGAGGTCCAATGGCCTGTGAGACAGATCAGCAGCACAGTGCCAGTTTGGTAGGTACAAGGTCCTGAGTTGGAATCCCAGTACCAGGAAAAAAAAAGAGGCAAGAACAGAGGTTCTACCAGGCAGGCATGGTGACACATACCGGTAACCCCAGCACTCGTGAGGCTGAGGCAGGAGGATCAGTGCAAGTTTGAGGTCAGCCTGGGCTACACAGAGAGTTTAAGGCCAGACTAGAGTACACAGTGAGACCCTGTCTCAAAAAAACCCAGACAAATTAGGTCAGGATTTGGGGCCTGTTTCCTCATCACTTATTTGAAAGAGGGTGAGGTCTAGACCGCAGAGTGCTACTTGGTGCAGATTCTCTCGGTGCCAGCTTCTCGACCCCACGCCTCTGCTCCCATCCCGCCCTCTCCCACAAGCAAGCTCAAGCCCAGCAGACTCCCCGTCTTCCCCAGATGCATGCTTTCCTGCCTCCCCTCTCTGTGCCCAGGAGCCACTCTGCTGTGGCCAGGTGGGCAGGCAAGGGGACAGAGGCCGAGGGACAGGCAGGCACCCCAAAGCAGGGCCAGGAAGGCCAAGCCTGGGTGGCTGTGAGACCCAAGCCCAGGGGTGAGTCCACGAGCCTTGTTTGCAGTTGGCCAGGCATTTGTTTTTTCAGGGATTCCCAGGTGATTTACTGTAAAGCTAAGAGAAAGCCAAAGGAATGCTTTTCAAGCTGTGACTCTTTCAGTGTCCTTGTCGCCTCAACAGCTGCTGCCGCTCACAGCCTGAAGGTACCACGCGTGGCCCAAGGCTGAGAGTGAGCCGAGCAGAACCAGGTGGGCCGAGCACCGCGGAGCCCTGTGTCCACGTGGCTGTGAGGCTACAGATGTAACTAACATCTGTCACCAAAGGCCCCCAGCTGCAGCAAGTGCTTTGCTCTGCCCTGGTCTCGCCTGGCTGTAGGGGAAGGGGCGTGGGGGTAAGAAATGTACATTTCATGTGCTTTTTACAGATTGCAAAATGTTTCCCACTGATTGCTTTTCGGTTGGGACGAGGTCTTGCCATGTAGTCCCATCTTTGTGACCCTCCTGCCTCAGCCTTCCGAGGGCTGGAGTCACAGGTGCGCCCCCCACACACTCAGCTTGGTCCTGTTCCGTTATTTAAATTGAACCCAGTCTCACTGCAGGCTCTCTACGCCTAGAGCAAGCAACCTGCCTGACCTCTGCGTGGTTGAACCAGATTAGCAGATTGGGTGTCACCTCAAGGGGCCCCCAGTGGTCTCCTGTTAAGGTTGGCTCATTTGCCTTTCATATTGAGTACAAATGCCTGGATTTAGAAGCCAACACTTCTGTGGTTGGTAGTGATAATAATGACCACAGTTGTGGAAACAAAATACTATTTTGGGGCTTTAGAAAAATGTATGTCAAAGGCTTGTGTATGGCAAAACAGCCTTGGCAAATAACTGGATACCTGGCTAGAATTCATCTCTTCTTCTGGCAGCATTTGTCTGGGTAAGGAGATCTTAGCCTTGCACTGATACACTAACAGCTTGCCCTAAGGATGTGCTCATACTCGGGGCTAGTGGTGCCGCTGGTCAGCTCAGCTCCCAGGAGGCTGAGGCAGGAGGACTGCTCTCAGTTCTGGGCCAGCCTGGGCTACATAGTGACACTGTCTCAATCAATCAATCAATTGATCAATGATCAATTGATCAATGGAGGGAGAGACGGAGGGATCTTGAGTTCAATCCTCAACACCACTAAAATAAACAAAAAGTCACAGATCTCTAACTCTGCTGAATTTATATTTAGTACAGTATCTGTATTATTCAGCATCATAATCTATAAAGTAATTAAATATTATTGAAGAAAGCCTTTGCCCTACTAGCATTAAAAAACATTTACCAGGCCCTTTGAGAAAAGTTTTTACAATTAAACTGTTTATTTACTACTAGATGGAATGCCTATGAGATAGTAAGGCTATTTCACATTTTTGTGGTTCTTGTTGGTTTTGTGAGACAAGGTTTCACTTTGTAGCTCAGGCTGGCCTTGAGTTCCAGTGACCCTCTTGCCTCAGCCTCCCGAGTGCTGGGATCACAGGTGTGTGCCATTTCGTTTAACATTAAAATATTTTTAAAGTATGAGTTCTTTGGCTACATTTTGCAAACATTTTTTCTTTTTAATAGAAGGAACTCATGAAAGTTAGGAACAGCCTCGGCAAAAGCTGCACGTAGCGGGATTCACTGCTTCCAGCAACTGTAGCTAGGACTGAACAAAAAAGCAGTTTATCAGGAGAGAAGCCGCCCTAGTCACGGACTTCTCGCGAGACGTGAAGCAGGTTGTCCACCGGAAGGCCTGGACCTGACTCGATGAGGTGTGGGATCCCAGCAACGGCTCTCAGAACCCGGATGTAGGAGTTCTCGCGGGTGACCGTTGAGATTTGGACAGGCTAGAAGGACGCCTGCGCCAGTCCTCCTCGCAGTGCGGACTGTCCTCGAGGCAGAGGGTGTTAGATGCAGGGTGTTCCTTTTGTTCTTTCCTATGTTGAGCCAGTTTCTCCTTCACGCTTTGCTTTTCATTTTTTGAGTAAACTCTGTCGCTGCTTCTTGTTCATTTCGTTTGGTTCTTTGTTCGCGACCAGGAGCGCTGAAATCCAGCTACGGAAGGTGCTTCCCGGGTACGCGCAGCAATTCCAGCAACGCGGGACATTTAGGGGGCTGGGGGGGGCATTTCCGGCGGAGAACCCGACCTGCAGGAAGAGGACCCCTGCCCCGCAGCCCTGCGGCAGTGCTGTCGCCGCGCTCGGCTGGAGGGACCGGCCCCATCCTATGCGGGCTGCGGCGCGCGGGTGGGATGGCCCCTGCGGCGGGACACGGCGGAGAAGAGACGTGCAGAAAAGCCACCCGGCAGCTGGGCGTGGCGGCGCGCGCCCGCGATTCCCCACGCTGAGGCTGAAGCAGGAGGGTGGCTGCAGGTTAGAGGCCAGCAGGGGTTACATAGTTCAGAGCCTGCCCGAACTGCACTGTGAGAGACTGTCTCACAAGATAAAAACATTGAAATAGAGTCGAGCAGGAAGCCGACAGCAGAGTGAGCTGGAGGAGAGAGGCCTGGGCGCCCCGCCCCCGTGCCCCAGTGTCCTTTCCAGGACATCACTGTGTCCCCTGAGAAGGGCTTTGCCCGACCCCGCCCACCCCCGTGAAGGAGGACCCAGGGGCGCTGTGGAAGATGCGCTCTGATGACCCAGGGGCTGGCTGCAACTCAAGAAACACAGCTCTGCGCCCCAAAACTGCCCTGAACACGGGGTATGGTAGTGAAGGGTGCATTTAGTCTCTTTTCCTGCAGCGCATCATTTATAGTTGATTTCAAGTGCTTGTAACTAAGTCCTAAGAAATCTTTCAGAAAGAGATGCTTTTCTGAGTCTTGGTCATGACTCACCATTCCACAAATTGATTATTTATTCTAGGTGATCCTCCCGTCTCAGCCTCCCAAGAGCACATGGGCGCCATAGCACCCCGATTCAGTCACCCTAAACCCTACTGTGAGCACACAAGGCTTTGGGGGCTCGTCCTGAAAGGAAAGCACTTGTTCTGAAAAGGCAACGGCCCCTTCCTCCAGCCCCCATCCTGTGTGTTCTACGGTGTGTTCACCCCCTGGCGTTACCCGGATGCTTACGCCACCTGGGGTTACATGGGCTTCCAGGTCCCTGGGCCCAGCCCTGGGCTACCGTGTGACACGCGCAGTCCTAGGTACTTGGGGCCCTGTGTGGGAGACAGCAGGCCACCGCTCCTGAATCACATATTAGGAAGAATATAAACTTTCTAAGAAAAATCAATAACGTGGATCAGCAGGCTAAAAATGTAATGCTGCGGAGTAATAGCAGCTCTGAAAAAAAAAAATCAAGACTTCCGCTTACTATTTATAGTGGACTCCTCTTCCAAGCACTCGGGAGGCTGAGGCAGGAAGATTACCTTGGCTCTGTGGCCAGCCTGAGCCACACAGCAAGACCTTGTTGTCAGCCTGGCAGTGCAGCTGGCACTGGTCATAGAGGTCAGCCGAGGGGATGCAGATGTGGAGGCGGGGCCGTGCCCTGCTGGGCTCCGCAAGAGCTTGGGCCGAGGCTGTCCAAGCCCACCGGGCCTCCGCTGTGGGGGTTCCCCCAGGCCGTGGGCAGGGGCTTGGGCAGCATCGTTTGCCTGGGGTTCAGAGCAAGCACCGCCCAATCAGAGGCGTGGACCTGCTGGGCTTCGAGCGCCCTCGAAGCAGAGCAGAGTGCGCAAGGGAAGGTCTCGCTGCTTGGGCTGCTCCCTCCCCTCTGCTCTGGCTTCCCTGGCAGTGCCGACTGCGCCCGGCGCTCTCACCTGCCTGCCGGCCAAGGAGGGGGCATTTTAAACCAGTCTGGGCCTGCGGTGCCGGCCCCGCCCCTGGGGCGCCTGAGACAGCAATTGAGACTGGGCGTGGCGGCGCACCCCTGTAATCCCAGCTCTTGGGAGGATGTAAGCAAGCGGATCCCTACGAGTCCGATCTAGTAGTGCGACCCTGAACACCCTGTAGACCCTTCCCTAAAATGCAAAAAATCAGTCAGTCCATCGGTCTTAATCTGGGCCACACAACCTGCGCACACCTGCAAACCCAGCGTTCTGGGAGGCTGAGGGAAGACACGTTCAAGCCCAGCCCGCATAACTCAGCGATTTAGTGAGACCCTGACTCAAAATAAAAATTACAAAGGGCTGAGGAGGCAGCTCAGTGTGAAGGCTCAGGCTCAACCCTCAGCACGACGAAGCAAAGCTACTTGAGGCTGCCCCCCCCCCNCCCCAGCCATCCCTGGCTTCCCACAGCGGTGACAACAGCATGCAGCCCTCTTCACTGTGTGCGGCCGCCTCTCCAGCTGTTTTCTCACACCACTGTTTTCTTTGACCTAATGCCAGCCACACTGGACTTTTCACGTTCTCTCGAAAGCCCCAAATGCTTTATTTATTCTCTCTTCCTTTTTTTTTTTTACTTGAGACAAGCTGTGCTATGCAGTTCAGGCTGACCTTGCACTCGAGGTGACCCTCCTGCCTCAGCCTCTGGTGGGCTGAGATGAGAGGCATCAGCCACCACAGCTGGCTGGAGCTCCATTTTTAAATGCCACCTTCCTAGAAATGAAAACATATTCCTCTCCTTCTCCCATACGGCTTTGTTGGCAGATGCCTGCTCGCCAGAGTGAAAAGACTTGATTTATGCGCTTTGTCACAGTGGTAGAGCGTTTGCCCCAAATTCATGGGGCCCTGGCTTGGATGCCCCAGAACCGCAGGAAAGGAGACAAAACAACAACAAAAAAAGGTTTTAAGTAATACTATGAGGTCGCTGGATTTACAAAGGCAAGATTAGAACTTTTTCTCATGGCCAAATAGAGCACATTGTCGGTGTGTTTCATACGAGGGGGCGGTAGGCAAATGCAGAGAATGTTTAAAAATTGTTATTAGAGCAAAAGACCCATTGCAGCGAATGCCCTAAAAATCCTCCCCCTCGCTTCACACATACTCGTCCTGTGGCTTTTTTGTTTTTTATTTTTTGGTGGTTACCCCGATGAGCTATTTCTCTCTTCCCATCCCATGGTTCTTGCTGTGACCCCCACGCACACCACCAAGCGACAACCTTGCCAGACCAAATCGGTGGGGCTGCCCAGTCCTGGATTTGCCCTCTGGAATAGAGACAAAATAAACCTTCTTTACATCAGAAACAGCCTATCTGGTTTATAAACAATGCATTGCTAAGACACAGCCTTGCTCAGTGTTACCAGTTATGGCTATAGGTGGTAACTTATGCCTCAAGGGATAAAGCTGGACATACCCATAGTACCAGCACGTGGAAGGCTGAGGCAGGAAGATCACTTGAGTTTGAGACTGTCTCAAAAAACAAAAAACAAAAACAAACAGAAAAACTACAATCAAACTTTACTTTTGGTATTCCTATGCAGAAATAGTAGCCAATGTATGTTTGGGCAAAATTACCATGCACACATTGATACGTAGAGTCAGTTTATTTTTATTATGAAAGGAGAAAAATAAGTTTGTCTTAAAGATGACTCAAAACTTTTGAGATTTTACACAATGTTCCCAGCAACAAATATTTTGATAATCCTAAATTTAGAAAGAGCAAAATCTTAAATTAAAATAAAATTAAAATTTTTAAGTGCAAGGACCTGGGTTCGATTCCCAGTACCACATGCTATGCTGGCCCTGCACTGAGTCAGCCACTGAGCCTGGGCAGGGTGACCCACACCTGTAATCCCAGCACTGGGGAGGCTGAAGCAGGAGGATCACTATGAGTCTGAGCTGCATAGCCAGATCCTGTATTAAACAAATAATTAAATATATATATATATATATATATATATTCTTTTAAAAATGGCCATCGAGATAGCTCAGCAGACTAAACTCCTGCTTAGGCAAGCTCAGGGTCTGGGGTTCGATCCCTGGCACCATATGTGCCCTGCTGGCCCCCTCTAGGACGCACTGAGCCAGTGACGGAGTCCAGGCATGGTGGCGCATGCCTGTAATCCCAGCTGCTGGGGAGGCTGAAAATAGGAGGATCACTAGGAGTCTGAACCTCGTAGTGAGACCCTGTAACCCCCCAAAAAAAATTTAAAAAAATTTTAAAGAGTGACATCTTAAAAATCTCCCCAGTGTTGCGCAACTCATTGCATTGCACAGCATGCTTATGATTATGCAATCAGACGGACTGTGTTCTGGCAGGACACACATGGGGTACGGGGAGCTTTTGCTGCCATCCCTGGGCGTGCCTGGAGGGAGGACATAGGGAGCAGCCTGTCACCCGTGCACGCGTGTGAACACACACAAGCTCAGGACAAGGACTGTGGACATCCATGGCCACCCGGAGGGCGCAACACTGTCCCAGCCTGTGCTACCTCGGCTTCTGGGCTTCTCTCAGTAGAGTGGGAGGGCTTTAAGTACGAAGATCTTCCACTTGCTGTCTGTGGGCAATTTACGTTTGTGTTCCTGTGAACTGTGACTTTTTACTTAATTTTGTTTGTTTGTTTGAGACAAGATTTCGCTGTGTGGTTCAGGCTGATCTTGGGTTCAGTGTGTAGCCCAGGCTGGCCTCAAATTCATGGCGATCCTCCTGCCTCAGCCTCCTGAGTATTGGGATTGTAGGCATTAGCCACCACACCCAGCCTAAATCATATTTTTTAAACAACTTCTTCTTCTTCTTCTTCTTCTTCTTCTTCTTCTTCTTCTTCTTCTTCTTCTTCT
>NDGN011557053.1:0-10741 GCA_002564285.1 Tympanoctomys barrerae | reverse complement strand
AAAAAAAAAAAAAAAAAAAAGTAGTGCCATTGACTAGAAGGCATAAAATCCCACTGTTCTGGAAAATGTCTAGTAACTCATGAAACTAGACAAGAATAAAAGGCTACTGTGCTTTATATCACAATTCTTCAATACACAAAC
The DNA here is from genome assembly GCA_002564285.1 of Tympanoctomys barrerae. NCBI lineage: Eukaryota > Metazoa > Chordata > Mammalia > Rodentia > Octodontidae > Tympanoctomys > Tympanoctomys barrerae. Next base: position 10,600 of record NDGN011557053.1, on the reverse strand, counting down.
TAACCACACAATTGCTAAGATCCATAGGTATATTACTGTCTTAAAAGTTTAATTTAAGGCATCAGTTAAGTAACAATATCAATGTGTTGTCAAATAAGCCAAAGACAACTTATAAGTAATAGTACTGGTTTTTTCTTTAAATACAAGCAAACTGACAAAAAGTTTTTGTTTTTGTTTTTTTTAATGGCAGAGCAGTAGAATGTCTACTTTGAAGTTTTTGATAAAACTCCATAATGATTTGCATAGTGATTGTATTAGTTTACATTCCTACTAACAATCTAGAAGAATACGTTTTCTTCTGTGTTCAGCATTTGTTATTTTTTAATGTTAATTTACTGAGAAAGAAGTAGCAATGAGATAGTTTCAAAACAGGTTGGTAAGACAGTTACAATAATTAATACATTGCATACTGTTGTCTTTGTAGTAGTTATCCATAGTACAAGATGCAGGCATGATATCTTGTCTAAACACTATTAGTTCAAAACTTTCTTCTCACTGAACTAAGAGAAAGTAGCTGTATATCTCTGCTGACTACTTTGGGGCTTTACTGGATAGCTCAGCTGTTTGAAGCGCCGCTTGGGCTAATGCAACCAGGCACATAAGACCGCGGTTCGATTCCCAACACCAGACCTGCCCTTAAGGCAGCGTGAAATAGCCAAAAAAAAAAAAAATTCCTTCTGACAAAAATAGTTAAACCAGTTTCCCTCTTAAAATCTACCCTTCACATGGCACAGAAAAGTTCACCCACAGACATGCTCAAGAATTTGCTATCCTAAAATTGTATACGGAACGATGTACATATATTTCACTGAGGGTTTTAATTCAAAAAGAATTGAGAAAGTATTGCTTTAGAAAAATAGGGGCTGGGGAGATAGCTCAGTGGCATAAGCGCCTGCCTGGCAAGCTCAAGATCCTGAGTCAGATCCTCAATGGAGGGAAGGAGAAGGGAGGGGAGAGGAGAGGGAAGGGCAGGGGAGGGGAGAAGAGCAGAGAGGGGAGGAGAAGAGAAGAGAGCAAGTGAATAAGCGAAAAAGCAAAGGATGAACAAATGAACAGTTCAACAGCAAGCTAAAATGGTCTGCTATTGGAAACAAATTGTGGAGTTCTTTTAACTCTCACAATACTGTTATATGATTCACACTCATGAATAAGATTTTCAAGATCAATTATATACAGTCATTAATCTAGACATAACTCAGAAAGTCAAAGATAACTACAAAATATGGGAGCAAAGGTAAAAACAAGAGAAATACATCACACTCAGGAGGCTCTGTCAGGAGAATCATGATGAGTTTGAGGCCAGCCTAAACTACATAGCAAGACCCTGTCTCCAAAAAGAGAGAAAAATATATATGCTATAGATCATGTTGTTATATTGTATTACATTTTATTTTACAATTGGTTTCTTAATTACTTAAAAATTCATAATAATATTTCACATTTACTATCTCCTTTATAACATGGGTATAAATAGAATCAATTTCTTGTTCAAAGCATTTCAGATTGAATTCCATCAACCATGGAATTCTCTGCAAATGTTACAAAACACTTTTCTGGCTTATTCTGAAAGACAATGATTGGGTTTCAGTTTATATATAAAAGTATAGTTTGCACAAATAATAGCAGGGTTAATATCTGGAACATCTGCTTTGCCGTTAAAATATTACTTCTGTGACCCCTTTTTTCCCTAGACTAGCAAAAATGAAAATAAATAACAGATGGAGATTGACCCTAGAACTTTCTCCATGTATTTTAAAGTGTTTCATGTAGCATGTTCTTACCATTGACGAATAAAAACATAAATGCAGAAATTAAGACAAAATCCAATACAAACAGTTCATTTGATAACAAATGCTCATGAGGCCTTAAAAAAAGACAACTGATATTCATCAAAATAAAGACAATAGGAAACAGAGCTTTTGCAAATGGGAAGATGCCCAAGAGAAAGAGGCAAGGTATAAAAAGAATTAGATGTACTGTACATGCCTCAGCTCCCCAAGATGAATGTAATCATTATGTACTTCAAGCATATAGCAGTATAAAGTAAAGAAATTAAAAAACACAAATTATTATGGAACCTAGAAATGTAACTGTGCTACTTGATGATAAAAGGAGACCGTTTTCAGAATGGCACAATGCAATCATTACAATATTATGGGAGACAGCTCTGAAAATTCATCCATTTAAAAACCGCAAGACCTATAAAACAGCAAATGGTGGACATGTAGCTCAAAGAGGCACTACAGTAATATTCTGAATTTTTTGGCCATGGAATACTTGATACAGAAATCCTGCCAAGACACATAGGTCAAGCAGAAACAGCAGCTCCATGCCAGAGCTGCCCCTCACGAGCGGAGCCCCTCGCTCACCCCCTAGACCTCTCTTCCCTGGGGGATGTTAAAGAACATCATTGGAAACCTGTGGCCCAGCTCAGATAAGATCCCAACTTCTGATAGCTACCTTTTCTTTACTACTAAGATAACTTTTTATCTCTATTGCCTAGTTATTTGTTTATTCATAGAATCTTCACTTAGGTACAAAAACAAAAGTTTAGAAATTCTGGAGCGAACAGAAAGGGTGGGGCTTTCCGTTCAGTCAGGTCTCTTTCTGGGCTACTTGGCCTATATAAACTAGCTGCTTTTAAAATGTGATTTTTGTGCTTGCCTGGCAAGTGCAAGGTTCCAAGTTCGATCCCTGATACCAAAATAAATAAATAAATAAATAAATATGACTTTTTTCAGAGATCATGAAAAAGACATGGGAGAGAGAAATACCACAGAAAGTAATATATGTCTAATATTCCAATTCTCACAACTCTGCCAGGTAAGAAATATACTCATTTTACAGTTGGAGAAAAAAAAAAAAAAAAAAAGGCCTAGAAACAGACAAGCATGCCCAGATCGTGTTATTAGGAAATGGTAGGGCCTGGGTTTAAACCCACAATGACTTAATCTAGGGCCTGTGCCCTTTCCAATGAGAACTTTACATGGTGGAGCAGAAGCTCCAGGCTCTGAAGGAAAGGAAGAGGTGCGATATGAGCAGACAGAGCATCCGCAGTCTCCGGAACAGGGTCAGCACGACAGGATCCCCTCAGAGGGGCACGCTGGGTCACCAGGAGCACATAATGTGGTGGCAGGGCACTGTGAAAACCCATTAAAGAGGAAACAAAACCAACAAAGCGGGGCCAGGGAGATGGCTCAGTAGAATAAGCGCTTCCCTGGCAAGCGCAAGGGCCTGAGTTCAATCCCCGGTTCCACAAAAAAAAAAACAACAACAACAACAAAAGCAAAGTCAAAATTAATGAGGCCTAACTGATCAATGTAAATAAAGTTTCATAAACACATTATCAAACCAGGCGTGGGGGAGCACACCGGTTTGAGACCAGCCTGAGTTACATAGTAAGTTCAAAGCCAGTCTGACCTATATAGTGAGACCCTGTCTCAAAAAGTTAACCAATCAATCAATCAATCAATGACACATACTGAAGAAATCAAGAAAGAGAATCATTGCACTTAAGTGAAAGCAGTGAATCTAAAAGAAGAAAAAAAAGACAAAATGACTGACTTAAATTCATAATTATACTCTATTTCAAACAAAAAAATTACAAGGTAAAATGCCTTTCAAATACTTAGCAAACCTCTACAAAAATATTAGCTTTATGTAAAGTAGATCATTTAAATAAAGAAAATCTCAACTTTTCTCTAAAAAGTCATTTCCCTGGATTACCCAAAATTTTGATGTGAAAGTCATGCAATATATAGGTTAAAGTAAAAAAACATAAAGCTGAACACCACAAAGTCCCATATATTATTATCAATCAGCTTTAGAAACACATTCAAGAAGTTACAGGGGACAGCACTCTCTAGAAACTAAATGACTGAGTGGGGTGAAAGTACAAGGAACTGGAACTGGTCCTGGGCTCTGTGGGGTACCATTCCTAGCACCACTGCAAACACCTAGGACACCAGGTGGAGTCAAGCTTGAAGCCAAACACAGGGTTCCTTTCTCAGTGTAGAAAGTAATACTTTACCTTCAGACACAAGCTTTCAAGGTAGATTACAAAATTTCTATGGAACTTACCATCTATGAGGAGGGGTATCAAATGCTCAAATAACAGTGACACTGCCATCAAGGCTATGAGAGGTACAACAGAGGGGTAAGCTCTCTAGAAAAGCCAGACAAGACGTCTTTTGACCAGAGAATTGCAGGGGCACTAAAAGGGAAACTTTTGTTTCTGATTTGTGTGCTTGTGTGTGTGATTCCAGAGGGATGAGGAGGCAGAGGTAGGCAGAGAGGACAGCATGGGTCTCACTCATTCCCTGAAGTGGACAGGTCTTTGTTAGACCTGTATCTGAAAAAAGATTATATAATAATAATATAGTAACTTCAGAATATGAAAATAGGGCCACATTCTCTCAATAATCTGGACAAAGAAGATGTTAGGCTTTTAAAACACTAGTCTATTTCACTCACATATCACACACCACATACAGTATACAAATCACTCCCTTTTAACCTGTACAACTTACGAGAAAGAAAAGGTAGAAAGTTTACAGCTGAAGAAATGGACTGTTGTCCAAAATCATAAAGCTAGAAAATGGGTTGTGGGATACGTCTTAACCCACAGGATATCTTCCACTTCTCTACACTTGTCTACACATCTACCTACAAATTACCAAAAGAAATACTCCTGAGAAATTCAACTAGCTTAACAGCTACCCTGTACCAGGGAAGAGTAAGGCTGCCCTCAGCCAACACATGCAACAAGAATGACCTTAACATATTATGTAAAATGCTACAGCAAGGAACTAGTCAAGAATACATATGTAATGACCCTGTTTTAAAACAAGTATATTTTCATATATTTTCTTTTAGAAAAAGCATGATGCAAAGTTGTGTAACTGCTGACTACTTCAAGTAATATTCTAGGATTCAAGCTCTGCCAGTAACTGCCTCTAATTCTGAGAACATAACACCAAGTCCCAACCCACATGCCTCCTCCGCCCCACACCTACCTCCACTCTCACTGTACCTAGGAAATGAGAAAATTGATCTAAATGAGTGCTTCTCACAGGGATATCACTAAGCCCAGGGGCAGTTGGGAAGTCTGCTGGGGACTTTGCTTTCCTTGTTTTTTAAGCATAATCATATCTTGTATTTTAAATTGCTTTCCTTGTATTTCTCTTTCATATTACTGTTCCAAGAATTATACTGATTCATTTCAATTGTGGGATAAAAAAATTCATTAGTTAAAAATTTCATTTCAGGATATTTAAGAGTATCAAAAATATTTACCATAAAAAGAAAGCTTTAGATTGCAGAATTTTGACTAGATGATTTTGAAGGTTCTTCATTGTTCTATTATTTGCCAATTTGATGAATATTTTAAACATAATGAGAGAAGGAACAGTGATGAAGAGAGTGTACAGGCTAATGTAAAGGCAAGAACAAGAAACGCTAAATCTGCTTCTGCACTTGATTAAGCAATTAAGTTCAGTGAAAAGCAATTATATCCTCTTGCCTAATACATAAGCAAAACACTGCCTGCTTTACTTTTACTAAACAAGTAAAAATGTCAAAAAGAAAATCAAACTTACAATGTGGAGATACATGCATATGTTCAAAAGGAAGCCCTGGAGTTGGCAAAAATTCAGCCCACATACTATTCTAGGCATCAATTCAAAAAATCACATTTTATCAAAATGGTCATAAGGTAAAATAAGTCCTGAATCACTAAGATAAAAATGAAACACAGTAAGTATATACTCTTCTACCTCAAAACTAAGAAATTAGTGATATATTTCCAAGGAAAATTATAAAAATCTTATTAAGAAGATACTTTGAGGATCATCAAGAGTTCAGATATCAATAGATGCAATATTCTATTACCAGGCCATTCTGAAAGTTCCTGTAGACATTTTTAAAACATATTTTAAAAAATTGATAAAAAAAACTTGATCAAGTGTCTACTATAGGCCATTTTTCATGTATACACATAATTATACACATAATACATGTGTGCCTATATTCTTAAGATTACCAGACGTGCCCTACGTTTCCTTCCTATGTCACTAGATTAGTTTCCAGCCCAAAAGAAACACATGTTCTTTCTCTCATTTAGTTCTCTGTACAAGAGCACTATACTAAGGAAATAAAATACAATTTCAAATTTTTTATTAGCCACAAGTAAAGAAAATAATACACCTAAACAAAAATATGTAAAATACTGTCATTTTAACATGTAATCAATACAAGTAAAGATTACATTCATTTTATCATACTGTTTTTGAAATACAATGTGTATTTCACACTTGAAGTACACCTCAAGTTGCACTGGCCACCTCACCAACGGTGGATACCACACATCTGCCACAGTGGACAGTACAGCTCACACGGCGCTGCACACAGAGGAGCACAATACACACTCATGACTGAAAGTAAACCTGTAAGACTTCCACATTGAAGAAATTTGTCCAAACACCTAACAAGAATAATGTAATTAAAGTATTACAACTCATGATTTCAAAACTTCTCCAGGGCCAGCCAAATAGCTCAGCAGATTAAACAGCCTGCAAGCAGGAGCAGGAGCCCGGGGTTCGATCCTGGGGCCTGCCAGTGCTGGCCTCACCTCCCGGGGCACAGTGAGACAGCAATTGAGACTGGGTGTGGTGGCGCACACCTGTATTCCCAGCGCTTGGGAGGCTAATAAACAGGCAGATCACTACGAGTCTGATCTAATAGTGAGACCCTGCATACCCTGTAGAGGTTCCCTAAAATACAAAAAAAAAAAAAAAAAAAAGACTTCACCAACAGAAAGTATTTCAAGGATCTCATTTCTTAAAGCTTTATTTTATAGATTAAGAAGTCCAGAGAAATACGGTAACTTGGTATCAAAATGTGTTCTGGAGAAAATCTTGGTTTTGAGTCCTAAGTCCTCCTACAACAAAACTTTCTCTTTTCAATGTGAAGATAGCCTCTAAAATAGTTGAAGCCTGTGACCAGACAATTGAGGATTGAATCCAGCTCAGCCACTTAATAACTGGGAAATTTCCAACATTTTCTTCCTTGGCTGTAAAAAATGAGGATGACAATAACAGTACCTACACATCCAAGGGCAGGCAGGAAATGAGGAGTTGACACAGGCAGAGGTCGGGACAGCACTGGTACTCAGTATATACATTCAGCAATACAGGGTATATATTAAGCTACTAAGAGGAGACTAGCTAGGTTTAGAACTGCCTGTGAAGACTCACACACAGTGCTCCCCAGGAGCTCTAAGAGCACGGCCAGCTCTTGGCAGTGTGCAAGAGCATAATGTGGTTTGCTTGCACAAAAGAAGCAGTGCTCGTCTGCCTGGCTTCGTTCAGACCAAGCGAAGTCCTGGTGTACACACACTGACCCCGCCTCACACAGACCTCTGAGCAGAACTGCCCTTTCCTTCCATGACCAGATGAGACAGCAGATTCTTTCCCACTACCTCCTGCCTAGGTAGTAAAAAGCTGTAAAGCAGTTCTACTTCTGGGAATGGAAATCTCTCCCTTTCTTCCTCAATGGGTCTAAAAACATAAAAAAATATTAATTTGTTTTATTTTACTAGGATCTTAGGAGTTATAGTCTCTGCCAGAGTAAGAAAAACCACAGCCACCTTTGAAATACCAAATCTGTCTCTCATCAGATTAAGATACTTCCAAGGGTCATAGAGTGAATGAGTGACAGTTAGTCATAGATCTACAGCCTGTTCCCTGCTCCAAAGTAGGATGAGGTCATTTGACAGCATGTCAATACAAGGAAGATTGGCCCCGTGACAGTGATTACAAATTGAGAGAAAATGGTTTGATGGTTTATTTAAAACATGTAAAATAATTAAAGATTCTTCCTAAGATCAAGGAGAAGCTGCCTTTAATGAGCATCATTTGTTAGTTCTGTAAGAGAACACAGTAACTGTATTAGACAAAGACTGAGGATAGAATCCAAGATTGTAGAGAACCTAACACAATCTGGGCACCAACTCTAAACACCTTTCTAGCTTTAAAATACTTAGTACCTAGAAAGAGGAATCTAAATGGCTACAGCCTCGGTGGGGTGCGTAACCATTTAATGGGTACTAAGAATAATTTCCGGGGTGGGAGGGGAATGATACTATCTAAGAATCTGAATCTGAAAACAAGACAGCTGAAGAGCCAAGCTATTCTGAACATGAAGCATTCAATGCAAAGAGACAGCAAGCCTAATACCAAGGCCAAAGCTATCAGGTGACTGCCACATTGGTGAGGACTGAAGCTGCAGTCACTGTGGCCTCAGTCCCAAGTTAGTCATAAAAAAAGGCAATACCTTCCGCCCAAATTTAAAAATGGATAATCACCTTGATAGGTTTTTTTCAGGCACCCAGTGCAGCAGAGAAACAGGCAGAAGGAAAAAGGAAAAGGGGCTTCATTATCTTGGAGGACATAGGGAGAATTGGGGGAAGATAAGGAATTCATTGAACAAAGCGTGGCCGAGGCTTTTTATGACCTTTTGCAGGGGTGGAGTTTGAAGGGGATGTTTGGATACACCTGAGGGAGCTGACTGGGGGTCTTCCCTGAGGCCTGGGAAGGGTGAAAGGAAATTGTCCCCTGAGCTGAGCTGGAGAAGGGAGGAGGTGCTCTTGGGGAAGATGGGCTTCTGTTTTAAGGGCTTCAACCATATTAGATGACCACCTAGATGATTTAACAATTTATACTAGGGCCAGAACCTATCAGACCTATTGTTACTTCAGCAGCAAACCACAAAGACTGCATATGCATGATCATATCTGAATGTTGGAATTACAGAAATTTATAAAGCATTTTGTATTATTATGTAAATACAAATCTTCTAATTACCATAGTGACTTCCATACTCCCCAGAATCCAGGCCTACCTGGGACATATTTCTTATATGTGACGACATAGCATAGCTCAGTGATAAAGTGCTTGCCTGACATGCAACAGTCCCTAGGTTAGACCCCCAGCAAAATGGGGGTGGGTAAGCAAAGATCTCTAAATCCTTGATGATTTTGTTTTTAAAAACTTTATGGAGATGTGGCTCAGATGCCACAGAATTTATTCATGCAAAGTAACTGGAGGTACACATTTGAGTATATTCAGGGCTGGAGGACTGTGTCACAGTGCCTGTACAACACCAGTATTACTCTGACTTGCAGGAAGAAACACCTGCAGTAACCTCTGTTCAGGAGCTTTCTTTAGGCAGCCACAAGGCCTCTACTCCCCAGGTTTAGGAGGTCAGAGTTCAAAGGTCACTTTTCCCTGACTGCTTCCCAGACCTAAGAGGACAACACCAACCACCAATATACTTGCGCACCATCCACGTGGCCCACTATCCCACCCCATCCTCATCTCTCCAGATGCTAATCATAGTCAACATTCCAGAAGTTTGACTTTCTGTAAGCTTCAAGAGGAAAAGATTTTTGTGTATTTTATTAACTTCTGTGCCCCAGGCCTACAGCATGACACTTGTAGAAGTTTAATGTTTGTAGAAAAAAGAGAGGAAGAGGAAAAAGAAAAAAGTAGCTTTACTACTATGTACGTCACTATTTTGTAAGTTTCTTCTCATTTACAGAACTACTAATTATCTAAAAACTTTTCTCCTTTATAAAGAATGTCTAGCTTGAAAGAAACTAAAATAAATGAAGTTAACCAAATTTAAACCATGCAAAACTCCAAAATCCATGATTCAAAATTTTGTTCCTAATTTTTCATTCTAATTTTTAAAGAGAAGTTTGGCTCTGTCCCATGGAAAATACAAACAAATATAAGGCACTTTCCTTCACAGGCTTCCTTCTACGTCAGTAAACTATATGCAGTCTTCTTTTTCTCCTACCTCTGTTTTTGATTTTGTTTTTTCTTGTATTTAGTGTAGGGTCTACAGGGTCTCACTATGTAGGTCGGACTCATAGTGATGGAACTTTTTCAGTCTCCCAAGCTCTGGAATTACAGGAGTGCGCCACCATGCCCAGTCTTAACTGCTGTCTCATTGTGCCCTGGGGGCAAAACCAGCAGGACATGCTGGTTATAGAACCCCAGCTGCTGCACTCTGCCTAAGGAGGCAATTTAATGCACTGAGCTATCACGTCAGCCCCTACCTTTGTTTTTGATCTTTTAATAAATGAATAGTGGGCTGGGGAGATAGCTCAGTAGAATAAGCACTTGCCCAGCAAGCACAAAGGCCTGAGTTCAATCCCTGGTTCCACACCCCCCCAAAAAAAAGTGAATCGCAAAAGCATACCATAAATTTTGGAGAAAAATGATACTTTAAGTGAACTAGGAGAGCAACAATGGTAAACCTTTCAGAGCTTTCAATGATACAGGCAGCTTACTGTGGTACACATGTCAAGGCTTGCCACCATCATCCTAGACAAAGTCATATCATTAGACCACTTAACTATTGAAAAGAAACTAACATGTAATGATTAAAACAATAATTTTTTCTTTTATGTGTAACAGTCAGGAGGGGTAAGGAAGAGGATTTAGATTCACAGGACCACTCTCTTCCAGGGTCATTCAGGGATCTAATCTAGGCCACTTATATGTGAGCTCTGGAGTCCCCTGGTTCACATCTATCC
>NDGN011557052.1:9977-23710 GCA_002564285.1 Tympanoctomys barrerae | reverse complement strand
ACTATGAGTCTAATCTAGTGGTGAGACCCTGAACACCCTGTAGACCCTTCCCTAAAATACAAATAAATAAATAAATAAAATAAAAAGAATTCAAAATGAAGGAATTGTGATATGGCCTAGAATCATGGACCCACACAAAGGTGCCTTAGGGTCTTGCACAAAAATGAGAAAGCAAACTCATAACCACGCATGAGGCGTATGCACACCCATGCATCCATTCTTGTCAAAGGGAATTGTGACTGTTCTGGCAGGAATGAAACCAACATAGCTACATCGGTCAAAGGGCTGTTCGGCCTCTTCAAAAGATTTGACATACATCAGAGTTGGGCTTGGGTTTCTCCCAACAGATTGGATTCAGACATTTCAATGACTATATCAGCTTCTGTTAATGTGAATTCAGTGCACATTCTTATTTCTACCACCAAATATTCCCATTCTGCCAGACCTGGGGTGATGAGAGTAGAAGCTGGCTTATAAAAATGGCCAAGGTACTTTACGCTTCTGTGAGTGCCATTTCAGGGTAGCTGCTCCTGTTTAGGAATTAACACATCAAGGCATTACCCATAGGTAGGTTTTATCCTTTAATCTCCTTGACCATCCAATATTCTATTGGACATTTTCTTGTTAATTCATTTCTGGTCTTTCACCTTCCAAACTCCTACAAGTCAGACAGGTCCTTCAGCACTGTCCAAATTCCAATTATAATTTGACTACAGGAAACATCACTGTTTGTACAAGGTAGATAAGCAGGTGTGCTTTTCAGATCTCTGCTCCCTAGGAAATAGTTCCCTTGTACCTATCTGTTAAGACAGTTCACTAGGAGAGCTTCAGGTCAGGTGATATTCACTGGGGGCTTCTGCTCCTACTTCGAGCCCCCAGGATCCTCCTGGCCAACCATGTGTTCACCTCCTGCATGCTCCTGATGCAATGTGATTTGGAAGGTGGGTATGAGCTTAAGGAACCTTTGAAAGAATGGCTGGATTTTCTCCTGATCACCCGTGCTGCACCTGACAATATTCATGACAAGATCTGAACAGTGTGTGCACCTGTTTACTATACCCAGTAGTTGTGCAATTCAGTTTTGCTATCCACATACTCCTGGGATAGTGTTCCTTCAGGATGTGGGTTTCTCTCCTTGAAGGGAACTTGCAAAACAGAAGTGAAAGGGACAAATAATATCCATTTATTGTAGGCAGTGGCAGAGTTGTGATTCAAATCTATCCTCTCCCAGCTGTGTTTTCCCTCTTAGATTTATTTCTCTTTGGCTATTGTCTCTCCTGGCCTGGATAGCTCGCAGACCTAAGCTTTCATTCCTGAGAAACTTGACCTTCTGACCAATATGCTTTTCCCATTCTCTACTCATCCTTTCACCATCCCAATTGGAGGAGGAAGTACCAGGAGATGCTCAAGTATGGGATTCCACATGGGTTACTTTCTGCCTCCTTCAGGAGTGGACCTGACCTGAAGATGCATCCTTAGTGAATAAAGTGTCTGGTGCATTTATTGTTACTGGCACTTTCACCTGTAACGTACCCCCACGTTGCATCACTGGAGTTCTATTTGTCAGGTAAGACACATCTTCAGAGTACTTTCACTGATAAAAATATAAGAAAAAGGAACAAATTGGGACCTGGTATATTTTTCCCACTAGTTTTTGAAACTTGTTTAATCCCAGTTTGCTTCAGCTTGACAAATTTATGCAAAAATGTTCTACAATCGGAACTATGCTTTCTTGAATTTCTAATACATCTCTTCCATGTATTAAATTACATTTGAGACTGTTTCCTTGTAGACTTTTATTTTTTCATTTCATTTTATTTAGTTATTTTAAATTAATTTTATTGAGAAAGAAATAGCAATGAGAGAGTTACAAAACAGGATAGTAACACAGAATAATTAATACATTGGATATTGTTGTCTTCATAGTAGTTATTCACAGTAAAAGGTGCATACATGATATCTTGCCTAAACATTATTAGTACAAATCTTTCCTCTCATTGAACTAAGAAAACGTAGCTATATGTCTATCCTAACTGTTTTGTATATACCGATATATCTATATACAGATATATAGATATATAGATAGATAGATAGGTATATATATATTTTTTTCACTGCAAAATGGTCCTTCTTTTATATCGCCCTTGTTTCCTTACTTTTGCCAGAGATTACTATTCCATTGCCATTTAAATATTGTACGTGCGTGATTTCAGCAAAGTAATCCAATATAGTCCAGTAGTCCATAATAGTAGTGGGTTATCCATAGAACTGGCACTGTCAGAAGTTGTTGACTTGAGCCTTCCACAGCTCAACATGGCTTCACTTTTTATACCTCACATTTATACTTCTCTGCTGGATGATTAAGACCAAGATAAACCAAGACCTATATAACAAGAAATGTAACTTTTCTATCTGACAAGGTCAGTCAAATCCCCTCAAGACTTACTCTGAAACCCTGTACTGCAGTTTGTAGATCTTTCCTCAGTGTCAGCCATCTGTCCTTGTAGACTTTTAGAAAGACCAACATGAAGTACAACTCCATTCCATTAACTCATGGACCATATTATAGTTGGTTGTTATCTCACTGGTTTGATTTAAGGATTAGAAAAGCAGTAAATAGAATGTTTTCTCTTCTCTTTTGCACTCTTCAGTGGACATAGTGCATGTGCAATAGGTGCTGTGATAGTGCATGGTGTGAACCAAAGGAAACCCTAAGGGGGGAGAGTTATACAGCTCTTGAAGGTGTGGAGCTCAGCGGTCAGGGAAGGAAGGATTCCCAGAGGAAGAGTGGGCTGGTCTGGGAGGATGGACACTTTGTGAAGGTTCCAGACCACGTGGAAGTCCAGATCTTGAAAGGGAAGTATCCAGGACCATCAGGAAATCCTGAATAGGATGGTGTTGTGTGCCCAGAAAGCAACACAGACTGGGGACAGCCAGGACACACTGAAGAACTGCAGGTTCCAGCAGGAGTGCGACAGTCCTTCTAGGTGTTGTGCAGTGATGCAGTGGAAGCAGCTTTCATTTTCATCTACTGTTTTAGTAAAATTGTGGAAGACAAATTGAAATAGAAGATTATGAAAATCAGGAGACTCTAACGCAGTGCTCATTTCCTGAACACCTACTATGGCTTCAGGGGCTGGAACTAGCACCACACACAAAACCAAGATGTGGCTTTCCTTTATTTTATTTTATTTATTTTGAATTTGGGCTTTTTTTTTTTTTTCAGAATCAGGGATTGAACTCAGGCCCTTGTGCTTGCCAGAGAAGCACTTATTCCACTGAGCCATCTCCCCAGCCCCTTTCCTTTATTTTATAAGAGGAGTTGTACTTTCCATTATTTTACCAATCTTAGTCATAGGAAGTTACAAAATATATGAAATATTATATTTTGTACACAGAAGGTCTCTGTGTTTGATCTAAATATATGAGAATATGTTTAATAGTCTAGTTAACACTTTGAAATACTCTTAACCTATTTTAAAAAAAGAAAATAAAAAATGAATATATGTATCTATAAACTCATATATTGATATATATCTATTGATACATTTGTCTCTATATCTCTATCTCTATATCATCTATATGTCTGTTTCTATCTATCTATAACTATATCTATATCTCTATATCATCAATATCTATATTTATATGTCTATATATTTCTATATCTGAAACTAAATGTATCTATAACTATATCTATATCATCTATATCTACATTTATATAGCTCTACAACTGCATCTATATCTATATCTGTATCTATCTTTGTGTCTCTAACATCCATCTCTATCTCTCTCTATGTATCCATATCTTAGTTTTGCTTGGATTGGAAAGTCAATCAGATTTGGAAATGAAAATCTGTAAACTGCATCTTTTACAACATAAGTGCATGATTTTGGGCAAATTACTTGATGACTGTGGTTTGTAAGCTCATTTACATACAAAATAAGGAGCATGCTTTTCTCTGACAGCTTTGTTGAATACAGTCGAGATAGTAAATAAGCTGTGTGAGTGCTGAATGCAACATTTACCACATAAACAGTGTTGCCTCTCACCTGCAATCAGCAGGGGTGACCACCCTGTTTATTAGAAGAGGTCTGGTGAAGCAAACAGAGAGGACCAAGGTCGGATCAGCGAGCACTGGCTTGAGGGGTGCAGAAGGCATAAGTGCTGGTGCTTGTTCATCTACATCATGCTGGTCCAGGTGCTCTCTTAACAATACTGGAAAGCTCACTTTTAGCATTTGGTAAATCCTTTCCTCAAGAGTCTGGCTCTGAATATTCTTTGAGGGAATCTCCAACATCACTAGGGCTTGTTCGCCTTGGGATGAATCGCATCTGGAAGTATGAGGTATTACCTCCTTCAACCAGGAGCATCCAGCTGTGGTGCACATGTGTGCTGGCCTCCCTAAACTCTGGTGAGACCCCATAGGAAGCTCCCCAATAGGACAGTTTGCAGAAGGTCACCAGGGGCCTGTTAGTAGAGCTCAGCTCCTCATCAGTACTTGACTCTTCACTACATTTCCTCAATTCTCTTGTGCTTCCTACAACTCAAGCAAATTACCTACTTCTAATTCCTGGCCTCAGAGCCAATTTTTAAAGAACTAAAACAAAGACAGATATTAAAATAAAAATACACATTAGATTTACAACCAACCCATAATTGTTATCTTCCTGCTATGCATAAAAGGATACACATTGCATAAGTAGTTATTGAATGGAGACAGGAACTCATTAGGAATTCTACATAATGGCTTTATAATTAAGGACAAGTGATAACTGAAAGTTCAGAAAAGGCTGGAATTCTGTGAAAGAAAATTTCAAAGAGGAAGAACTGAGTAGGCTGAAACAATGGAGATAAACATTTTCTGCTGTAAAATATTTATGACATAATATATCATTTTTAGTAATTTTTAAGGACACAGTTCTATGGCATTGAGCACATTTACAGTGTCATGCAACTATCACTCTTAAGATTTTTGTTTTTGTTTTTGGCGCCCAAGTGGAACCACTTCAATGCTTCCTTCACGTGGCTCCCGTCTGCTACCGTACGGGAACAACCTGAGTGCCAGTAGAAAGACCAACCAGGGCCTTGGACACAGGTGCGCACAGGCATAGAAATTGAAAGGGTGCTCTCGACCCAGAAAGAAGGCTATTTAAAGCAAAGAGAATGGTGAACAGAATTTAATCCTAGAAATGCTAAAATGGGATAAGACACACCCATCGGGTTTGCAGAGACAATGCTCCCATAGCACGCAAGCACTGTGACTCCAGCACCCATCTCTGGGGCCCATGGAACAAGAGGTAGATGAGAAACTAAGTCCAGTGGTTCTGCTCTGGACTTCTGGGAAAGTTTTCTTCCATGACCATTTGAATGTGCCTACTGCATGGAACACTGGGCTGGAGCTACAGAAGCGCCCCAGTATCTTTCCCTGCAAAGAGTTAGGATTAAGCCTTCTCTTAAGTGAACGTTTGACTGACAAAACAAACATGTAAAGTGTTTTTGATGCGTGAAGACCCAGGCTAGGACTTTGCATATATTATTTTATTTCTTTGAAGTAGGAATCCCTGTCCTTACTTTATAGATATGGAAGTGAGGAAGTCTGCAACATTGAGAGGAATTGAGAAATTCTTCCATGGTGTTTCAATACTACTTATATACAGTATAGCCAGATTAGGCTAAATTGTCATCTTTTTTCCACTCTTCTTCCAGGTAACTTTAGAATTTAGACTGCCCCATAAGGCCAGATTGATTGGAAAAGTGGGAAGAAAAGATTATGGAACATGTATGTTGACCTCAGATACATCTTGGCTTCAGTGACAGGACCATAGATTTCTGGATGGTTCATTGTTGTGTAGCAGGTACATGACTTTCCAAAATGCAATCGCTGCATATCTCAGGTGAGTTTCTCTTAATGACTCCAGAAAATCAAGATTGCATGGTGTGGGCTAATCTAGGGCCCCTGCACCCCTTAGCTAAAGATTCCTTTGCCTCCTGTACTTGCCACTCTACGTGAGTTCAAACAGTTTTCATTCAGCTTTTAAAAATTCAATTTACACTACCTTAGCTAAAGTTAAACTTCATAGAGGTCAAGATAGACCATTTAATTAAAAAAACGAGTTAAGGGACTGACTACACATAGGCCTGACCTAATTGAAATATTCATACAATATCTTTGGAGTTTAGTTTGTATTTTCCTTAGCTCAACTCTTCATTCACAGACATAGATTTTATTTATAGATGAGCCCTCGCCATATGGTCTAGCATGACTCCCTGCAGATTGAAGAGAACATTCCACCAGCTAAACAGCTCCAAAGGGGATAAAGACCACTGTCCTACAACTCCCAGTCCCAGTACTGACTTTAAGTGTGCTTGTTTAGGTTACGTACAGAGGAGGCTTTGGAATTGGCCACCCACAAGTAGTGGGGATAAGAATGAAGAGGAGCAGATAATTCTTCATATTAAATAAGCAAAAATTTATTGGATGTTTAAAGGAAGAAATCAGAACTCTCATTCCCTTTTGTACCCTATATTGTACAGTTTTTAATTGTCTATCTCATTTACCACAAGCACGGTTTACATTCATATGTTTCTTTATCATTTATCCATATTATACATTTATTGAGAATTTGCTAGCTAATAGGAGCTCTACTAAATTCCTAGGCCAGTTGATGAATAAGGAGACAGTTTTTGCAACTTCAGAAAAAACTCAGTTTATCAAGAAGCTAGTGATTGAGAAAGTGTGATGAGTTTTATAGTAGGAGACATATACATTTGTAGGATTCTTTGGACATCTAGGTAGTGAGATAAATACTACCCTAGAAAGTCAGGAATGCTGTCGCACACATGGAGTAGATGTGGATATAAATGTAGCTATGGATCATAACTGATGCTCCCTGACATAGAAAAAATGTCCAATTTGGACACTATTTTAAGTAGTTACAATAATGTCCCTTGCAAGCTACTTAATTCTGCAAAGGACCTCCACAGTTAGTTGCTTACAGTGGGTGGATGAATAGATAGATAGACAGACCAACAGACCGACAGACAGGCAGACAGATAGATAGCTAATAGATATAGAGATCTATATACATATATAGATCCAGAAAGCTATCCATTTATCCACTGGCCTTATGGATTGGAATAAAATAAATATGAAAGATCACTGTGACAAACCACACACCAAAGGACACTTGGTCTAGAGTGGCATTATGGAGCTGATTGTGTGAGACATAAGGAGCTCCTATAAGATTTTAAAGTAAAGAGGAACAGTCTAGTCTTTTTGTTGTTGTTTTTTTAAAAAATAGAAGTAAAAGATAGCTAAGACATGCTTTATTTTAAATTCAGTAAAGATGAAACTGATCTTTCAAAAGTAACAGCCTTATACATCTAGCCAGCAAACAGTTGTATAACTGAAGTAATTTATTAGTATTAAAGAAATTAAGAAAATGTATTAAAGAGACTCTCAACTTTGCATGGTTATTTCCATGAGAGACAATACAAAGGAGGCACAGTGAGGGCTCCATAGCCCCGAGGAGATGAAGTTGCATCCAGCAAACTGCATTTCTTCCCATAGTTATGGTATGTCATTGCAGTACTGAAGTTGAAAATGAAAGCTGCAAATAGAGGGTAACTTCCCTATACAACCTTCTAATAGACTTAGAGTAGGTTTGTGAAAATCTGCCCTCACAAGTAAACAGGCCACAGATCAGGTGTTGATCTGAACATAAAATAAAACTGAAAGTCAGAAGGCACATTTTGGAGTATATATTCCAGCAAATGAATGAAAATGAAGGTACACTACTACCCAATGAGGCAATAAAGTAAACTTTTCTGAAACTCTTATTCAAACCTTAACAAAAAAAGATATATGTTTAAATCTTAGTTCTTAAAAGTATAATAAGCTTTTTGTTATTTAGTTCAAAAAAGTCTTAAATTTACAACATAAATAAGACAAAAGAACCTTCTGTTCCAAGGTGACTGTTTTCAGAGTTTCCTCACTTGTCGCTTCCTCCTAACGTACCCCTAAATGCAAAGGGAACCAGTTGGCAATGGTGTGGAAGATCCACTGTGGACTCAGCAGGCCTCCTCATCCTGTGCTTCCTCTGGATGTGGTGAATCTGGTGCTTGACTTCTGCATTCCCCTTCACTGTTCCACCTTCAGCTCTGGCAGCATGCAGGCCCTGGGGAGAGTTGCCACGGGCTTTATCAGTGGGAACAGCTCCTTTCCACTGGAGTAAGATAGTAAAAAATACTTCTTGCCAGTCTCTTGTTTGCAGGTATTCCAGAATAATCTCAAATACATGATTAACTGCCAGAACTTTCCAACTATTCATCTTCACAAAATTTCCAAGAGGAAGCTGGGCATGATCAATCCCATAATCTGAAGCTTGTTTGTATGTGAATCCCTTATGATGGTTGTGATCTACCAGTCCTCCAACCACATAGGCCTTTGAATCATCTAATTCCTGCAGGACGTTAGGGGAGTCTGATGTACAATAGACCAGGTCTTCTTTTTTTATGAGTTCACTATAGTGCTCTGGTTTGATGTGGGTATTCTTCCAGTTGACCCATCTTTTGTCATTGTCATCCATGTTCTTTTTCAATTGGCCTCTATGGCTTGTCAAGCAAAACTGCACAGGATGCAGCACGCTTCAGTTTTCTGCATAACATCTCTGAATCTGCTTATGAAGTTTTTAAATATCCTTTAAGACCATCAAATCACCAAAACTACAGTCAATGATAAGGCACAGTATACTATGGACAACTTGTCTTCAAGCACATTTCCTGTCATTCCAATCTGAGTTTGATTCCAAATTGACAGTCACTCTCATTTCTTTCTCTTGTGTTTTTCCTTCTGCTTTTGTTTGCAGAGTTCTTGTTGTTATTCCCATTATTTCTGCTTCATTAGCTTCTTCATTTGGTGTTTAGATACTAGCTCAGCCCCTTCATTTACTCTTGATTTCTGGCCTTCCTCTCGTTCTTCACTTGTCTTGCTTTTTTTCAGCACCAGAATTCTCAATAAAGTCTGGTGTGTCTGATGACATTATTTGATGTCTCTGAAAAATGGTCCAAAGAGTGGATGAGAAACATGGAACAAGCTCAGAAGGCCTTTCTGAAGTGCTCTTGAGCTTGTTTGTGAGTCTTCCTTGGAAACTTCAACTCAGTCTGGTCTTTTGGAAAGGTCCTTCAACTACCTTGTGGAAGAAGAAATTTTGGCAGTTGAGGGGCTGTAAGAATTATGACTAGAAACCATTAGTAAAGTCATTATTCCTGTCCCAGATGTCATGGAAAGAATAGGTACATGGTCATTTTTTGCTTTATATGATTCTCTATGGATGACAAAGGATTAAAGCATCAATTTGCTTAGGGCTTTGCATTTGCTAGCACACCGTATTCATGTGCACTCTCATTGTACATAGCAGCATGTTGAACAACATAGTCATGACAATTTTCCCAAAGTCATAGACAAGTAGCATCCCTAGCTGATCACAGAAGTTCTCCGGTGAACTGGGCCCTGGACCTGAACCCCTCCTTGTCCCCCTGCTATGGCGGCTTGAGGACAGAAATTTGGGCACTTCGTCTTCTGGTCTTGCTTTGAAACCTTGGGAAGTCTTATCTCTTTATTTTCACTTTCATCTATAAAAGGGAGGTGGGAGATGCTAATCCTATGTTCTAGACTTTCACGAGCAGGATATTATATTATTCATGTGAATAAATGTGTGTCCATGTGGACGGTGGATTTGCTCATTCTCTTAACAGTTTATTAGGTGCTTAGTTCATATGAAACTGAACTGTATAATAGGGACAAACATTCAAATAAGATATCATCTCTGACACTGGAGAACAAGTAGGGAAATGGAGGCTGAGATTAAAATACAGTGAGTCAGTAGAAAAGATAAGCAAAGGATGCTGGGTTGACACCGAGAAGCCCTTAGTCCATACAGGAGTAGGTAGGGTGAGAGTAGGTTCTCTAGGCAGGGATACTGCCGTGTAGTTTTGCACATACTATAATTTTAAAAGCCATTGACATTTCCAATTCCTCTCCTTATAATTGTGAATTGGTATTTAAACATGTGCTACCACTACTACTATTATGATAATTCTCATGGGAGAGGACCAAAAAGGAGTCGCTCTAGCTTCTCAGCATATTGATACAGAGATGTCCTGGGAAGGATGCTTCCTTATCCTTTGCAGGTATTTCCATGAGGAAGGGCAGACTTCTTTCCAGAGGGAACCCTGATGCAGGAGCTGGCATCTCCCACCCACATAACTCTCAGCTTTTGCCCCCATCGGCTTCCAGAGGCCTGTGCCATTATAAATCAGCTGGGTTGGATTAGGAAGGGGTCGTGCTTCCTAACAAGATAGCACCTTCAGGAAGTGAGAGCGTTTGCCTCTGCTGTGCTAGACGACATTCAGAAACATGTTCTCTGAGCTGGAACACTAGTAGGATAAAAGGTGCTGAAATGGAGGGCCACAAGCTCTTTTTCACTTTTATAAACCAATCTAGGTCTTTTCTGACCATTGTGTTTGCATTGAACTTGAAAGAGTCCACACCTGAAGATACTGACTAGTCATTTTTTTTACCTTCCAAAGGAAGTTTCAGTTTGTTCATATCCTCATTTTTCTTTTCCTTTCTTCTCCTTGCCATTCTCCTCTGCTCTTTTCCTCCTCCCTACTCTTTTCCTGTCTCATCTTCTCTTATTCCTTTCCTCCCCATTTCTCTTTCTCTCCTTTTTTTATTTTTCCCTTTGTTCATACTATCCTAAGAACATGAATATATTGACTAAGAAAAATAATAACATAGAGAAAGGCAACGTGTTGTGTGCTATGAGGAAGCTAATAGACAAATGCCTTAAGAATTTAGCTTTCAAGTCACTGGAATTTAGAGATAATAGATCTGGAGCCCAATGGGGAGACAGACCGATAACAGCTACTGACTCATTTGCTTCTTTAGTTTGAAATCATCAAAGGCCAACCATGAGGGTGGTGATTATAGAGATGATGATCATGATAATAATTAGGATCATATGATTTCATAAGCATTATATATAATAAAATAATTCAGCAGTAAGAGTATAGAGTTCCTCTATTACATCACATTCCATTTCCAAACATGTTTTCTAATTTCTCTGGAAATATTCATTTACTACAACTGCCTGCATAGCTATAAACAGTTGACTATAAGAGATTTGGAAATTTCTCTTATTTATTATTGACCTTTAAGAATTATTCATATAGCTGGGGGTGGTAATGTTTGCCTATAATCCTATCTTCCTCTCTCCCTGTGGAAGACAAAGGTTCAACCCCAAACTGGGTGACTTAGCAAACTAGTGAGATTCTGGCTCAAAATTAAAAAAAAGAAAAAGCCTTAGTATTTTAATCTTCAGTAAAATAAAAATAAATTAGGCAAATTATTGCTTATGAAAATCATTTTCTAAATTATATGTAATCATATATATATAATTATGTGCTTCTAAAACAACTTTGTTTTGTCAAGCCCACCATTGTTCAATATTTTTCTGATTAATTATAGAAATTCTTAAAATATTAAAAGGAATTTTATTAAATTGTAGCGGATTTTGCATGGTGGTTGGCAGCTAAATATGATTAGAGGTCAGTGTGAGTATCTCATGATACAATATATTTAATCTTGAGCACAGGGCTGGCTGCCAAATTAGAACACCAAAACTATATACCACAAAAGAGCTTTGGAAATGATCCTAACTATTAGAATTACTATAAACAAGATTATATTAGCAAAAGGGTTAAAATATATGTATTTTCTTTAATGTCAACAATGCCATTAAAGCAAACAAACACTATAATTGATATGAAATTTTAAAGGTTATCTTTTTTTTTTTCAGAACCAGGGATTGAACTCAGGCCTTTGTGCTTGCCTGGGAAGCACTTATTCCACTGAGCCTTCTCTCTGGCCCCTAAAGGTTATCTTTTGACAAAATGGAAGACAGCTGTGCTAGTCAATTTTCGTGCCCTATAGCAAAATACTTGACATGATTAAGTTATAGAGACAAAAATGTGGTTTTCGTTCACAGTTCTGGAGTTCCCAGCTAGACCAGGTAGAACACTACTTTGAATCTCTGCGGCTGAGCCAGGTGGCAGTGGCCAGAAAGTATGTGGCAAAGCTGTGCGCCTCACGAGCCAGAGAGCAAAGAGGAAGTGGAGGAGGAAGTGACACCCAAAACCCTGCTGGGAGGCCCAACTTCTTCAGTGCTCCACCACCTCCCAATAATGTCACCTTGGGGACCCAGTCCTTAACATGGGCCTTTAGGACACATCCAACATCTAAACTATAGACACAGAACCATGTTTAAAGAAGAGAATAAACATGTTACAAATACTTAAGGCACAAAGACAAGTTAGTGCTGTGATGGTTTTGGAGGAACAGCAGAAAGGTCACTAGAGGGCAAGATACATTTATCTTCATTGAAATTGTTGGGTGGCATAGTTTAAATAAAAGAATTAGGGAAGAAATATGAAAGTATTCCATATAAAAAGAGCCACTGGAGGAAATAAAAAGTATCTGTGAAAATTGCAGAGGAGGGCCGGGGAGATGGTTCAGTAGAATAAGTGCTTGCCTGGCAAGCTCAAGGGCCTGAGTTCAATCCCTGGTCCTGAAAAACAAAACAAAACAAACAAACAAACAAAAAAACTCCATTGCAGAGGAATAGAGTTTTGATTTTTTTAATGTTTTCACTGATGATGAATATGGCCATCCCATAAATATTTTACATAGTAATGGTGAAGCAGAAATGACAACCAGAAGACAAAATAAAATGTTCAAAATTGGAACCTGGGCAGGCACATTGGGAGACTCCAGAAGATGTGGAGGCTGCAGGTGTGGAGAGAACCTCTGGAGGAAGCCTGGCTCTGGAAGAGGTGAGGGGTGGGCAGCATGTGGAGAAATCCTGGGGTGAAAAGAAAAACACAGGTGGTTTAACTACTCCTTACACTACATGAAATGCAAGCATTTTTAACTGTTTATGAAAAAACTTTTTTTAAAAAAAAGTTGCATTAGAGATGAAGAAGGAATCAGAAAAGGACATCATTGCTGAGTGATATCCCAAGGATGTAGAGTATTTAGAAGCTGATGTGCAGGGAGTGCGTCCAGGGTTCTGTGCGTCCAGGCCCTCCTCTGCAGTGGGGAAGGAAGGAGGAGTGAGGATTGGGTACTGGTCCTCGCAGCACCCTCACCTCTGACCTCTTGCTATTAACCTGAGCTTGAATTCCAATGACGTTCACCGCTGAGAGAAACTGTGTCCTGAATGAGCACTGTGACTCCCCAGAGTCTATGAAGGACTGATGCACTGTGTCCTGGAAAAGGGTCACTGCTGTGCCTCTGTTCTCTTGGTTTCTGTGACTGAGTAGAGGCTCTGACTGCACATGTTTGGTGCCTTCCCTGGCTCCCCTGCTCTTTTCTCTGTGGTAATATCTCACAGATTCAACTGACATCTTTCTAATCAACCTACCTACATGTTTAGGAAAAAAGCATGAAGAAATGCTATATTGTATGCTTGTAACAGGAGACCATTTGGGGTGAAAGAAAACCAGCTCTTTTTCCATCCCCCGAGAGCCCATGTGTCTGATATAAAAGGCTGCCCCAGATCATCCATGTTTAAGATTTCGGCTTTCATTCTTTTATCACTAGCAACCTAGAAAAAGAAAAAAGAAAAAAAAAAAAAAAAAAAAAAAAAAAAAAAAAAAAAAAAAAAAAAAA
>NDGN011557047.1:6911-18377 GCA_002564285.1 Tympanoctomys barrerae | reverse complement strand
GTGGGACAAAACTATGGTCAACCAATGAGATTACAAACACCATTGCTCAGGTAAAATTGATTACCATTTGGCCCAGGACCAAATGGGGAAGTGAGTCACAGAGTAAGTGGGCATGAATACAGGACAGGGTTTTTTCCTGTTGGGGGGTTGGAATACAGGACAGGGTCTCTTCCTGTTGGGGATTGGGCTAGTGACTCACTTGGGTCTTTCCAGGTGATCAATACCTATTTAGACTATCAATCCCAGGTGTTACTCTTTTAGCATTGGTTTGGCCTTTAGGTCTTTAGGTCTGGTTCACAGCAGGAGCTCCATCCCTCCCACAGTTGTAAGGTATCTTGTCTTTTGTGCTGTGTCTTTCAAGGGCCTGGCCCTGTCTAACTCTATAATATTTCTATCTAACTTGGCTGTCTGCAATATTCCCCCCTCTGAAGAAGTAACCTGAACTGCTGTGAAGGGAAATAATGGGCAATGACCACTCTGGCCTCTTCAGGCTGAAAGGGGTCGTAGTTGTTGACCAGCAGTCAGGTATATTTTTTAGAGGTTCTATCTAAAGGCCCTCAGTACATGACAGGCATTTTTCTCTTGGGTAGATGTATATATAGCTTTGAGTCTGGAGGAGACAAAGCCAAGGAAACAATTAAGTATGCATGGGCCAAATAATCACAACAGGATAATTATGAAAAAGATGAGTTAGAACTTTTTGTAGATCTATTAGCAGATACCTCTTAAATGTGAGGTTTAATTTCACTTTTATCTTTTTGGCCATTGATATTGTCTCTAGGATTTTTTTTAAAGCATAAGGAAGATACACAATAATAACACAGAAGGATATTTGGGATATATTAAGTAAAAAAGCCAGTTGTAGGACATTAGGATTTTGTTTGTGCCTACCTATATACATAAGTCTAGAAAGAATACACAAGAAATTAACTAGTTGTATCTGGGAAGTAGAATGTCAGCTAAAAAAGGAGGGTATTTTTACTTCTTGTTTTACTTTCTTCATTCTTCATTGTCTGAATTTTTTTTTAAAGTAATGTCCCACCCCCCCCCTTTTNTTTGTATTTATTTATTTATTTTGGGTGCTGGAACAAGAACCCAGGCCCTCCTTTGTGCTAAGCAAGCATTATTCTACTGAGCTATAATCCTATACCCCAAGCCTGTTACTTTTATACTGGGAGGGAATGCTATACTTCCTTTGTACTGGTTGTATTAGTTATCCATTGCTGCAGAACCTAATACCTTAAACCTAAATACTGTACTCATGGTTCAGTGTCTGAGACATACTAATTTGGAACAGCCTAGTTGGGTAATTCTGGAATCGGAACCTCTCATGAGCTCATAGTCAAGCTGTTAGCTGGGCTACTGTGGTCTGTTGTGCTTGAAGGTTGCATTTGAGATCACATGTGTGGTTGTAGACAAGTCTCCATTTCTCTTTGACCGTTGTGAGTTCTGTTCCCAACCCAAGGGCTTTCCCCACAGGTCTCTTCGCACTTGGCAACTTTGTCCTCAACACTGAGGAATGTGAAGGAAAGCACCAGAGCCCCAGTGTGGGCTAAGTTTGCAAGTGGTGTAGTCATCTTGATAGATTCTGGTACATTGTGACCAAAAGCATACATGGGTGTACAAAGCAGAGGTGAAGGCCAGTGCCATAGTGGGTCTGTAAGAGTATTTCTTGTATTACTTTGCACTTATGGAGAAGAAAATTAATCAGCTTCACATTTAGGTATGGACCCTTTTTTTGTCCATACTGTAATTAATGATTGGCTTTTTTTCCCCCAGGTCCGGCACAGAGTCAGATGCAGGTCCCATCTGGGTATGGATTACATCATCAAAACTATATTGCTGCCTCGGGACATTACTCCCAAGGACCTGGCAAGATGGCTGCATCACCATTGGATGGCCAGTGCAGTGATTATTACTCTGGTCTCTATACACCACCAGCGCAGAAAGTGGCAGCCTCAAGCACAGCCAGCCATGCAGGAGCACAGCAAGTGTACTCTGGGGGGCCACCTGCACCGCCTCTTGTAGGGGCCCCACCTGGACTGGTCCCAGGGGCCTCTTCCACAGCATCCCTTATGCACACGAGTGCCTCCCAGCCATACCCCTCATTTGTGAATTACTACAGTAGTCCAGCTGTCTACACTGCCAACTCCTCCGCTGCCTCTCAGGGATTTCCTGTTACTTGTCATTACTCAGTGTCAACTGTTTCTAATGCTGTACATCCCAGTGTTTGCTATTCTTCTCCGCCTCCTGGTGACCCCTACACACGAGTGTTTACCTCACAGAATGCTCTGGTGGCCGGGTCAGGTAGAGAGGGCTCATTTCCTGGTCAGAATGCAGCTCTGAGCCACCCATCTGCACTGGGTCCTCCTCCGTCTCAGCAGCACCAGCAGCAGCAGCAGCAGCAGACTCTTTCAGGGTTCAGTACTCTGTCATGGTCATTGCCAGGCCTTCCACCTACCCAGGACAATCTGCTCCGAAACCATGCAGGATCTGTGGCCTCAGCCAGCAACAGCCCTACAGGTCCTGGTAGGTTGACTGACATGCTTACCAACACATGGATCAGATGAGTGCCATGCAGGCTACTGTTTATGTAAAATGGTGAAGCCTCATAGGAACACTGGGAATTAGCGTGCATCTCAATGTGTTTGCTTTGTTTGTTGTGATATTTTGCAGATTCACCTTGAGCCCTTCCCTTTGCCATTCACAGCTGCAAAACTATCTGCCTTGGTTCCTTGCCATGGTTGGGTGCTTGGTGTCTGTTGATGTCCTGTGCCTCTCCAGTAGATGTCTTTAATGTGTTTAGGGCTTAGGACACCTTAGGGATTTGCCTTTCTGGCCTCTGCATTTTCTTCTATATAAGTTCAAAATGAATAGGTGTTTTTCCATCCCGAGGCCCCCATTCAGCAAAGATGATAGCCTGCAACGTTGTACTGGCTTGCCTAAGTGGGCCTCTGCAGAGATTTTTCACAGAAAATGCGTTTGCTACACACAAAAGCTGTTTTCTCATTCTAAATTGGTAAATTAGGATGAAGGCTAAGGAGGGGGAGATAAGATGCATGGAGAGAATGCCCTGGTAGTTATCCTTCCTTACTTTCCTAAACTAAGATGTAGTTAGATATGCTTTAAAAATTACGTAAGATACAGAAGTACCTCTGATCTAATTCTTACCATGATCTTAATTCTTTCCACAATTCTCATTACAAAGTGAAATAGACACCCCAGCACTCGGGAGGCTGAGGCAAGAGGATTGATTGCCTGTCTGTGTTGTTCTTTACTGAACAAATGAACAATAAACACAGTTTGGGGCAGGCAGGGCAGGGCCTAACCCTTCCCTGAGGAGCACTTAAAGAGATTTCAGAGCTCAGGAGTGATTTCATCTCTGCTTTAATGTACGTGTGTATACCTACAGGTGCTGGCTCAGTTATTTTTCTCTCGGGACAAAATACCTAACACCCAGAATTAAGGAAAGGTTGTTTAGCTCAGTTAGTGGAGGCTTCAGTCCATACTCAACTGGCTCCAGGGCAGAGTGGTGCATGGCAGAGAGCAGCAGTTGGGTGGAAAACAATGGAGAGCAAAGGGAGGAGCAGCAGCTATTTGCAAGCCTCTTTCCCCTCCTTATATTGTAATGCACATTACCTATCCTAGGGCAGGTGTAGCACTCACACCCATAATCCCAGCATTGGATCAGGAGTTAATTGCTAACTCTGCCTAGAAGCTGCCTCATAGCTGCATGAGGCTTTGGGGAAATAACTAGACACAAGCCATAACAGGTGCCTATACTTGATCTTAGATGATTATGTCTTAAGTTGGCACCTGCATACTCCTCTAAGTATTTTCATTTACTTTGTGTTATAGTGGTGACAGAATGCAAAATCTTAGTCTTGTTAGGCGAGGCTTCAACCAATGAGTGAGAGCCCCAGCCCATGTTACAAATTTCTGTTGTCAGTTTACACTCACAGTTGTAAAGATAACATTAATCTGTAACTGGTTTAAACCTACATTGCATGGTTCTGTGGGTTTGTTGGACATTTCCTCTGCTGGCTGTCTGGGCTCATTCATGTGAGTTTATTAAGCTGGGGGTCATCAATAGGCTAGAAGACCCTGGAAGGCTTCCAGTAAGCCTAGTAGTTGGTGTGTACACTTATGTTTTCCTCCCTAGACTGGATCCACTTCTGTATATGATGGTTCCACATTCTTTCAGGAGTGGGAGGGCATCAGCTGCAAAGCATCTGGAAATCCAGGGCCTACAATGTGTACCCTTTTACTTCTACCACAAACTGTTGCTTAAAGCTAACCACAAAATTATTTCTAATTCAAAGGGTGGGAAAATAGAATCCACTTTTTTGAAAGGAAAGCAAGGGGCTGGGGAGGTAGTGTGGCAGAATAAGTGCCTTCATGGCAAGTGCAGAGTACTGAGTTCAATCCCCAATATTGGTGGGGGGAGCAAAGAACAGCAAAATATTGTAAAGATATTTTAAGTCTCTGAAAATGACACTCTGCTTACTCAAATTGATGACACAGTCATATTTAAATTTCTTTTCCTAATTTCTCTTTCAAGGACACACAGTGTAACACATTTTGTTCTGTCCCCATATTCCTATGTTTGTTTCAGTCTTAGACCTATTTATATTCATGCATAGGTACGTCCTAATATGTATGTACATATAGATGCCTATATGTGTATTTATTCAGCATACTATGACCATGTACTGTTGCTCTGTTGCCATGAGTTTTCAGTTATCCTTTCGTTGGGTGGTCTTAAAGATTATCCTATAAGTCAGAGTTTTCAACCAGAGGAAATTCCCCCCCAGTGGACCTTTAGTAATTTGAA
Source organism: Tympanoctomys barrerae (assembly GCA_002564285.1). Taxonomy (NCBI): domain Eukaryota; kingdom Metazoa; phylum Chordata; class Mammalia; order Rodentia; family Octodontidae; genus Tympanoctomys; species Tympanoctomys barrerae. The sequence continues at coordinate 13,543 of NDGN011557047.1, read as the reverse complement.
CTATCACAAAGACTGCTATGAATTGCATGTACTTTGTTCCAGAAGTCTATGCTAGGGATATGGTGAGGCCTTTGCTTCAGTATGTGTGAAATAGGGTATCCGATAGGAGACAGCAAATGAGTAGTAGGAGTTGCCAATTTGGAATGAGATCAGAGCTGACACAGTAGTGGTCATCACTAAGGAAACTCTTGTTTGGGGTTCATTGTATCTAAGAGTGTTGTAGGACTCCATTGGTATGTCAGTATACCCCAGGGAGAAATGGCAGCAGGAATGAAGAAAAGATAGACAAGAAGACAAGAGTTAGGTGGTGCCAGTGCCTGATTGACAAATGATCCCCAGAGCAATAGGGTTTTTTATTTATACCTTTGCAAACTTAGTGTCATGTGACACAAGGTTGCCTAGTGACTAATAGCTGACATTAACCAGGCAGGATGCTTTTCTCAAGACTGAGGTAGCTTTATTCTTTAGACAAAGAATCCTAGTCCTGCTTTCAAACATTTGACCAATTTTCAGCTTCAGCAGCTCCCAACAAAAGGAAGATATGACATATTTTGGGAAAATTACCATGAAAAAGTATTAGAACAGTTGATCAGTAATTTTCAGTTTTTATAGAAAGTCATGTCTTTGGACTACTTTCTTTTCTAAGAGACAAGATAAATATGCTACAAAACTTCAAATAAACTGTATTTTGTTAATGAGTCTTTTAATACATTTCAAGCTTGTTGCTGTGCATAAAGGAGTTTCTTGTCTCAGTTGCAGTCTCTCCAGCTGGTCCTGGCGTGCAGAATGCCCCACCACCCAGGCCCGTCTCCACTGTTCTACCCGGAGCACCATCAGCAAGAGGACCACCTGCTGGGAAGTACTCACGGGAGTCTGCGGCCTTGGGCACTCAGCCACAAGAGCTCACTCTGCAGAAAGGTACTCTCCTGCGTGCCACACAGCCAGGACTTGTTTTTAAAAGGTCAAACTGTATAAGCATAATTTGTAGAAAACAAAAATAATCATTGCATCAACCCAAACATAGCTGTATTCTATATATTAACTTCCAGTTTTTGTTGTTAACTGTATATTTTATGTGATTGCAACTATAATTTGCATACTGTTTTGTACTTTGCTTTTACTTTTATTGAATTAAATGTAGTTCTTCATATATACTGTAGTGTTTTTAGCCACTTCCATAACTAGTAATCCATAGTTGTACTGCTTTATGATTTACTAATCCATTCCTGTATTGTGGGACATGTATTTCCATTTTTTAAATTTTTTTTTTTTTAATCAAGAGTTTCCTATTTAGGGTTGGGGAGATGGCTCAGTGGCTTAAGTGCCTGCCCGGCAAGCACAACATCCTAAGTTTGATCCCCAGTACCAAAAAATAAAGTAAGCGTTTCCTATTTAGTGAATCTCCATGTCCTATTGGATAGTTCTGTGCTTGTCTGGGTTTTTTTTGTTTGTTTGTTTTTGTGTACTGAGAATCAAACTTAAGATGTTGTGCTTGCTAGCCAGGCACTGTGCCACTGAGCTATATTCCTGGTCCCAATTGACATTATTGTTAATAGAAAGTATCCTTTGACACAATTTTGGGAATAAGGAAGGGTGAAAATGAAATTGTGACCCCCCCACCTTTGGATATTTGATTGTTTAATATTCTTAAGTGATAAAATGTGTTATTTTGATAACCACCCACCCCCCACACACATTCTTTTTTTCTTTTTTCTTTTTTCTTTTTTCAAAAGATTTGTTACTTTCTGTTTGACCCAAACTCCAAAATATTCATGTATTAGGTCTTGTATTTTTTCACTGGACCAGAAGTTTACCAGTACCTATAGTTCATGTTTTCAGAGCAATTGTAGTAATATTTTAAGACTTATGTTCTCTGTGTGCCGACAGCCTCCAACCTTGAGTATGAAGGACTCGTCTGTTCTGAAGCTCAGAAAAAGCAGAAGCATCATAAATTCTTAGCCTGCCTGGCCTTGCAGTTTGTATCTGCTGAGTATTTTTGTGATCAGCAGAGGGCTTGCTATCAGTTGATCAGATTATACATTGTAAATGTTTTTAAAAGAAAAGCAACTGTAGCACTACCGAGTATTAATTGATTCCCAAAAGCCAGTGATTGTGCTGGGAATAAAAACCTAGTGCCTTAAAGCATTTTCCACCAAAATGAGGTAGATCTGGTAAAAAATTTTTGTTTATTCATGGGTGGGAAAAACTTAAGGGTAGGTTGGAACTCTTAACTAAATGAATGGTATCTTTTTCTAGAGTGAGAGTTTTTTTCTATTTCTTACATCACTTGTATATTTTGACCCATTTACATTGCTCCTGTTAAATTCTTCCTATTTCCTTTTTAACCATCCTGCTATACATACCATCTTACTGTAGGTATCATTTTGAAAAGCCCTTTGCCAATAATCATAATTATTTCTTTTTTACTAATACAGTAGATTTTAAAGAGAGAAGGAGCTACTATTCATGGAGCACTTAGAATGTTCCACTAGTCCCTATATTAATTCCATGACATAGATATTATCCCTGATTTATAGAAGCAAAAGTTAGATTCAGTGTTTAGGAACCCCCAAACTACATATTAATTATAGCCAGAGCAAAAAATTTCTGAATCAAATCTATCTTGTTTTCTTTCTGATTTGTTGTAAGACTGATTTGTTGCTGTCTTAAAAAACCTAGGAATTAAGATAAACTACTTAAGTAACAGAAAATACGAGAGGTGTGAGTTACAGTTTTTAGGGTTCCCTTTTAAGTAGTTCGACCTCTTAGTGGTGTCTTTGCTTTGCCCAGTCTGGGGATAGAGGCTGATGGTTTGTATCAGTCCTGGCTATCAGGACTAGCTGTGCAAGTGGTGCACCTCACCTGCATATGAGACCTCTCCCTTAGGACTGTGCCCTGAGCCTTGTATAGGGAGTGTGCAGGCCTTGGGGCCACTCAGTAAATGAGTGCACTCTGTCCCCATATCCTTGGGTTCCATATGTCTGGATTTAATTGACTACAGATGGAAAATGTTCAGGGGTAAATATGTCTGTACTGATCATGTGTAGACTTTTTCTTAACAATTTATTTTCTAAAACTGTATAACATAATAAGTATTAACATAGCATTGACTTTACATTAGGTGTAGTGTGTAACGTAGAGAGGATTTAGAGTGCCAGGAGAATGCCTGTAAGTGATACGCTGCACTTACCGTTCTGCACAGTGGACTCGTCGTGTGCCGGGCTTCTGGCATCACAGGGGTTCTGGGACAGATCCGTGATAGGTGCTGAGCTACAGCTGTGCTTAAGCAGAGGCGTCATACAACTATTGAGGGCATTTTTCAGATGGACATGTAATACTTTTTGTAAAAAATTTAAATTGTTGAAGTTGTGGGATATATTGACTTTTTAAATAAAGAGGTTGAGCTGGGTAAGGTGTACACACCTGTAATCCCAGTTTTTGGGTAGATGAGATAAGAAAATTGCTTTAAGTTCAAGGCCAATCTGGGCTACATCGTTCAAGGCCAGTTTGAACTACATAGTGAGACTCAAACCAATAAAGTAAACGAAAATAAAAGATGTTATATTACTCATTTAAATGTATGCACAGGAAATTATCATCCTTTTTTAAAAAAGCTTTTCTTCAACATTTGTAAGTTTGCATTTCCCCCAAGTTTTCTTTCTTTTTTTTTTCCAGAATTGAAGTTTTAAAATTTAAGTGCCTATAATCATAAGCCTATAAATATTACTATTTCTTTCTTTTGGGTTAAGGTATAGTTAAGATTATAATAGTGTTAATTCATAAACTTTGGCATTACTATATGGAAAGTACATTTTTATTAGAAATACATGTTTCAGTGAAATGAATGTCCCTCCATCAGAGCTTTGTATTTGGTTATATATGTGGTTCATTGTTAAAATACAATAGGGTATAGACCTGTTCCATTCCTAGTTTCCATTTTCATGCATGTAATTAATGAGAAACCTGTTCACATAAGAGATAAGAATAGTATTGGAGAAATTATTAAAGTAATATGTTAAATTTTTTTAATATGTTACATACACATCAGAAGTTACTGTTGTAGGTGTTGCTTAGTTTTTGGTGGTGGTTAACATTACTGTCATGTCACAATGCAGAATTTCTAAGTTCCTTTAACTTATCTTACTTGCTCACCACTTAATTTCATACCCCAGCTTCCTTTTATGAAAGAGGAGATGAAGTTCAGAAAGGCTCTTCTCTGTCAAAGACCCACAGACCACCAGCAGGGCTGAGGCTGTGTCCATAGACACAGCCCTAGACCTGGGGCTGTGCTCACTGAGTCAGAAGTTACTCAGAATGTTGTGAACCTTTTTACACTATTGCTGAAATAGTATCTTACTGTATTCTTTCATCATGTTTTAAAAATTTGTGATGTAAGATTCATTTATTTTATGGACAATATTTCCATATAACCTGATTGGTAAAGGCAGTTCTCAAAACATATACTACTAAGTACTAGTAGATTCACATGCTGGTAAATTTTTTTTCTTGTTAAAACAGCATAGAAGATATTAAATATTTTCTGAAATTGAGGATTATGTATTATTTACATTGCAGTTTACACTATTATAATTTAATTTTTAAATTTATAATATAACATATGCTATATCACGAATGTTGTATGGTAAAATAGGTTGTAAATGCTTTATTACACATCTTTATTGGCTAAAGGAAATCAAATAGGATTTATTCATAGTGCTTGGGATTGAACCCTGGGCTTTACAAATGTGGGTGCTCTACTGCTGAGATATACCCCACAGGCCGTGAAGGATTTTATCCTTTTATCCTCATCCTTGTGTTTTATCCATTGTATCTTGAGTAACTGTGGTAGTTCTAGAAAATATTCCACTTTGTTTTTACAAGAGTAATGACCATAATTACATACACTCATCACGTGATAGGACCAACTTTTTCCTTTTTTAGTAACTTGGTTTAGGGATGAGTGTTAAGAATAACTGAAAATAATTGGTTTTAATTAAATATTTACAAAAACACTTAAAAGTTTAGTGCTGAAGGCCAGGCATGGTGGCGTATGTCTGTCATCCAACATTTAGGAGGTTAAGGAAAGGGGATTGCCACAAGTTTAATATGATGTCAGTTACCATATGTATAAGCATTTGAAGTACATTAACTCATTTAATGCTCACAACAGCCACTTGAGGTAGGTACTATCTCATCATATATAGATGATATCAGTGAAAAAAGAGATTATAACTCTGAGGATATACATCTAGTGAGTGGTGCAGGAGCTAGAATTGAACCCAGAGTCACATCTTTGTTCACATTGTCATCTTGCTGCTCTGTTCATATTTCTGTTTGTATCATTCTCACCGGACTCTGATGTGATTGGGGTCTGTATAGAAGAAGAATCATTAACTGATTTCTCATTACTCCTACCATCTACTTTTCATATTTCTGAATTAAGTATTTTCAGTGAGAACCAGTCCTCTTAACATGTTTCACCTATGACTAAAATATATCTGTCAGGAGGAAACTAGGTTTGGGGTTCCTTGCTGAATCACGGAAGGAGGAAAGGAGGGAGGCAAAAAGGAAGCAAGCAGGCAAGCTTGCTTTCTTTTTAGTGCCAGAGAGCTTTTTCTGCCTTGGGTATGGTTTTAGCTAAGTCAGGGTCCTGTGTATCTTGTGACATGAGATTAAGGCTGTTGTAGGCTCTACATTAGGTGGCTAGGTTTTAGGAAAATGTCTTTACAGAAATTGATACCTGATTGATTCCTTGAAAGGTGTTCTATCATGTACAGCATTCTTAGTTTGAAGACCAGCTTAAGAAGAAAGGTAGCAGTTGCTGAAAATCTAAACTCTTAAAATTGGGGGAAAAAAATTAAAAAAAAAAACCAAAAAAAAAACAGCTGCCATAAGGCATGTGTTCCCTTAAGAGCAGGTTGCTTTGTCCCCAGTGTGCAGCCAGCCGTATCCAGGGAACAATGCATATGCGCAGTCCCAAGGGCTGGGTCTCCTGGGCCGTTCACCTTCCAGGTGCTCTGATGAATGTCCTTTTGAGTCTCATCCCCTGCCATTGAATCAGAGCCTTACCCATGCTAGGCCAGTGTTGTGCTGCTAGTTACACCCAAGCTATCAATAGTTTCGGTGGATTACTAGAGGTCTCCATTCATTGTGTCTATTCTGTGAAATGAAAGTTTAAAGTGTGTCTTTTATTATTTATTATGGGTTTTTTATACAAGGTATCACTATATATTCCAGCCTGGCCTGGAACTTGCCATGAAGCCCAGGCTGGCCTCACACTTGGTCATCCTTCTGCCTTGGCCTCCCAAGTGCTGAAATTACAGATGTGTGCCACCATGCCCTGCTCTGTGAAGTGTTTCTTGCCTTCTGTTTTACTAGATTCATCCCTTAGAGGATCGATTAAGACAGTGAATTTGGATATAGATTTGCTCTTTCTTTGGGGGTGGTAATAGGCAGGTCCTCTTGTATCCATTTATGCAACAAATTTCAGGATGGGCTCTAGGAGAGGTGTCATCCTGTTACCTTGAAGATTTGAGTTTCTCAAACACAGGTTCTGGCTCTTGGCGAGAGTGAGCAGAAGCACTTATAGGATGTCCTATAAGGATTTGTGTTTTTTTTTTTTTTTTTTTTTT
>NDGN011557036.1:3433-22234 GCA_002564285.1 Tympanoctomys barrerae | reverse complement strand
TTCTTCTTCTTCTTCTTCTTCTTCTTCTTCTTCTTCCTCCTCCTCCTCCTCCTCCTCCTCTCCCTCCTCCTCCTCCTTCTCCTCTTTGATTCTATTGTTTTTTTGAGACAGGGTCTCCCCTTAAAGTTCCACCTGGCTTAATCACTGTGTAGCCCAGACTGGCCTCTAACTCCATGATCCTCCTGCTTCAGCTTCCCAAGGTTGGGACGACAGGCATGTACCACCACCCTGCCTGGCTGTCCTCTGTGCTTTTCTGTATGCAATTTGTGGTGGTTAGTTTTATGTGTCAACGTGATCGCTGTGTTGAAGGACAGAACTGGTAGAACCTGTCGAGGTGTCTGTTAGGTTGTTTCTGGGAGAGATTATGAATGAAACTGGGAAGCTGAGCTCAGCTCTGCCCACACCCTTGGGGATGGGCACCATCCAGCCCATTAAGGGCACTGATGGCACGAAAAAGGTTTGTGTCTATTTAAACGGAGACATCTGTCTTTCTTCACCTAACTTTGACACTGATATTCCTGTTGCTGGACCTCTTGAGCCTTCACACTGACCCTAAATCTTACTACTAATTTTCCTGGTTCTCTAGCTTAACAGTGGGGATGGGCTGGCCTTCAGAATCATGTGAAGCAATTCTTGTTGCTGGCAGAGATCCAGTTGTTTCTGTTTCTCTGGACACTCCAATCCATAGTTCGCATGGAACAGTAAGGGGGAATGATAGGATTATGATAAACACCTGGCAGAGTTCAATGGAAAGTAGGGATTCTATATGTAACAGTGAATATGCATCAGCACAGTACACAGTAGTATTTATGCAGCTTCGAAGAGACTGAGTTACAAAAAGTTCCAGGAGGAAGAAAATTCAAATGTAGATACTAGGAAAGGCTTTTATCTATTACCCATAAATTAACCCAATAGAAGAGATTATAGGGATGTGTCGCTTAGCAATGGATACACACTCTGAGAAGTTTATTCTGAGACAGTGTCACCCTTACGTGAAGCTGATGCCGAGTACTGACACCAACCCGGACTGTTCCATGTGGTGTCTCCATGCAGTCGGGAGCAGGCACAAGACATCTGCGGCTGCCGCCAGAGCTGCTTTGTGCACTTGTAAACAGGCGCGCTTATGAAAATCTGAGGGCCACAGATAGCTCTACAGGCCAGGTGCCTGCCTAGGCATGTGCAGGGAAAGGGGTTTGATCCCAGCGCCACACGTCGTGCTGGCCCTGCCCCGGGCGTGCTGAGCCAGCCGCTGAGAACGGGCAGCACATGCCTGCAATCCCAGTGATGGGGAGGCTGAAAACAGGAGGATCGCTATGAGTGGGAGCTGCACAGTGGGACCCTGTACCACATACATTTAAAAAAAAACTTACATTTTGAAAAAGTATAAAAGTACTCCTGTTCCACTTTTTATAATAGTTGTACCCTCCACAATAGCAGCATGGAGTACAATAGTCTACATGCATACGCAGTATCACGGTCCCTAGTACCACTGTTCAGTTGTGCACAATGGTAAGTGCCACACAGCTGTACCAGGGTAGGGCAGTCCCTGCAAAGGCCTGCGCGGAGCATGGTGCTGTGACACGATGGTGGCCGTGTCCTCGGAGCAGGGGTGTTCCAGCTCATCCTGCTGCAGGGGGAGCTCTCCCTTCTACAAGCTCCCCCACCGCTGCTCACCGAAACATCATGCCGTGCATGATTGCCTTACCTCACCTAGGGAAAGACAGGTATGTCCTGGATGATTAAAAAAAAAAAATCTATGCTAAATCCTGACTTGAAGGTAGATTAGGGACAAAATTGGATATACTGTAAGCGCAGCCAGAAGGTTAAGAAAAGCACTGCTCCACATATGGTGTTAATTGGTGTCTCTTTAGCAACTGTAACAGTCCTCCGGGAGATTTGCTGGACAGCAGGGAGCCAGCTTGGGAGTTGGGTCCTGACTTGTCTGTCTCTGGCCCCAGGGGATTTCCTCAGAGGTACCTGCAGGTGCACACGCGTGGAGCAGCATCTCGGCTCATAGGGAAGGAAGGCCAAGCTTGGCTGGGTCTCTGCAGGAGGCCAGGAAGCAGGGTGCCAAAGGGGGGTGCTCAGGTGCCCTGGACGATTTCGAACCAACTGCAGGCAAAGTGGCTGGAAGTGGCAGGCGAAGGGGGTGGGACGCTTTCGGGCTCCCGACTAGAAGGCACATGAGCCCATCAGGGGAGTGAGCATAGCAGAGGCTGAAGATGACAGCCCCTTCCAGAGCCACCAGACTGCCCGCTGGGCCCCACAGAGGAGCCCTGTGATTGGAATGGGCACCTTTGCCCTCCAGGGATGCTCAGCAAATGTCAGGCTTTAATGAGATTTCCCACACAGTCGAGAGACACTTCTGAAGTGTGTACCACTCACAGCAGGCCACCAGCTTGGGTGCACGTTGACCTGCCACTCTGGGGAAGGGCCACTGAGTCTGCACTGAAGCAGAGAAGCCCCACAGCAGGCCCAGGATGTCTGGGCAGAGGAGCTGTCTGGGCCTCAGCTTGCACAGGAGCCATCCCTGGATGGCGGAGCGCATTGAACGATCTCAGGAACAGGGAAGAGAAGGGCCCCAGAACGCTCTATAAATGTCATGTTGCTTAATCTTTCACCTGCAAGAAAAACTATTTAAAAGCATCAGAGAATGAACACACTGTCTTAAAATGCCTTTTTTTGTTCCTTAAAGGCCTGACAAATTGCAGAGAAACAGACTAATTCTCATATGTTTGTCCTCTTCTTTCACACGTCCTTCTCTCTGAGCCTTTGAAATCCCAAGTTCCGTCCTGCAGAGCCACAACCTGACCCCTAGCCATGCCTGGGACGCGTGGCAGACAGCGCTGCCTTCCCTGCTGAAGGACAGTGGTCCGCGCTGCTGACCGAGCAGTGGGCAGGGCACTAGCCAGCACACAGCACACCACCTCCCCTTCCCATTTTCTTCTCTGAACCTCAGAGGAACTGGCAGTGTAGAGATCAGCGGAGCTCACCAGTATGCAAAGTAATTATGGTGATGCATTAATTAAAACCCCACAGCCCCTGAAAGCACCAGGGTGCTGACTCCACCGAGCAACCACCGGAAAGACCAGGAAGGGTGCCGCTCAGGGAAGGTGACCTTTTGGCATACGGTGACTGGTGGGCTGGCTGCATGAGATTTTAAAGAACTCTCTGAGAACCCATCCATCTGGACCCCTGCATTGCTGCTCCATGCATGCTGAGCTGACCAGATGGCTCTGGATGAAGCAGCCTCCGAGGGGGAGGCAGGGAGCCCGTCCAGAATTGCTTTCACTCTCAGAGGTTGCTACCCATACCTCAGCTCATCCCTTGTTTAAATCTTAAAGGCAAAGGGTTTTGTGTGTGTGTGTGTGTGTGTGTGTGTGTGTTGTCATTTTTTCATGAGGGCAAACAATAAAAGGACTGCCCAGCTAACATCAGAGCAAAACACAAACAGACCTTGATAAACAAGGATATGGTGTCAAGCATGAGAATTTCTCTACCCTGGGTCCCTGCCTGTTTAATATTCATGATCTTTCACAATCTTTTAAAGCCTGAGAAATGCAAGGGCAGCACAAGGGCAGGCGTCATCTGCCACCCAAGTGAACTGGCTGATCCAAAACCATGTAATCAGTACAGTGTCAGCCATCGAGGGAATTTCGTCCTGAATGATGTCACAGGAGAAAGTTCTCCTTCAGCACTGTGTCCCTGGGTGGGCATGTTGTGCACACTCATCTGATAGAAAGTAGTTCTACCCACTGGAATGTTGCTTTTCTGAGTTACTTCTTAAGAAGTCAAGGAAAATATAATTTTGGCTTCAAGGAACCTATAAGAAAATTATGAAACATCTTCTCCACAGTAGCTTGAGAGCACTTTGCTAGTGATTTCCAAATGCAATGGAATTCAATAGCTCCTAGGAAAGAGGACAGCTGGAGAAGAGAATGCCTTGCTGGCCACAAGAGGAAAATGCCACAGCTATGCCCATGAGCTTTTGCCAAGTGCTTACTGGAAAAGACGCTACCCAAGTTACCCTCAGAGGCAAGCTGCTGGGCGTCCTAAGTGAGGTGTCCTCTTTGGTGTGGGGCTGGGAGATTCATATCAGCAGCATCCAGGAGTTATCAGCAGTACATGGCTCGCCAGGTAAATCCATGCTAAGCCGTGCTGGAGAGAAAGATGGGGAGAAGGGCAAATGGGTTTTTACTAGAAGATCTCCAGGGGGCGCTGACGAGCTCCTTGTGCACCTCTGAAGAACCAGTTACCTTATGGAAATACTCAGGAATGGGATGGGCCTAGCCACAAGAGGATGCGGCAACTAAACCAAAACCCAGAAGCCTCCTGCCACTAATGCAGAAGGAACTGAGGCTAGCGCGTGGGGACCAGATGTGATTAGGCGCCGGGACAGCTCTGCCCCTGCACGGGGCCCCTTACCAACCAGGAGAATGACCTTGCAAAGCGTGTTTTCCTTGGAGGTAACCTCAAGGTCCCATTCTGACTATGGACAGGAAAACTGATGTCCCAAGAAAGCTCCGCCCCCCCCCGCTGGCCCCTCCTCTAAGTCAGGCTCTGCGAGGCCGGGGGCTGTGGTGGGAGCCAGGACGTCAGAGCTTCATTCGGGTCTGCACGGTTATCATCACACAAGACCTCAGAAACACATGGCAGGGGACGAGACAGATCCTTTTAGCCCACTGAGATCATCGCCATAGTATCAAGAATAATAAACTTATGCTAATCCCAAACCACCTCTTAAGTGCTATTTGTATAACTAGCAAGACACGGAGAGTCACGGAATACAGGCCTGTAGTAAGCATTTGGCCTCCTACATCGAGATACACATCTTTAAAATAATCATAATGAGACAGCCAAAGTATTTTTTTACTTTCTAAGGGCAGGAGAATAAAACATAATTATAGATGGTCACTTTCCTGGGAACAGAAATGTTAGCATTGGAAGTTGCTTGGGGCATTCTATAAGACCAATTATCTTAAATATTTGTACTCGTAGAGAATATTTTTAATCTTGAAAATCCTAGGAAGTCATATGTTCATGTGAAAATATGCTAGTTCGTTTTAAGATCTTTAAATGGACAGGCGACAAGCAAATACATTTTACAGTTTTCAAGGATAAACTGATTAATGGTATATAATCTAATTTTATGTAAATGATCTCTCTATGTCATCTTACCTGCCTGGGGTGGGTGGCAAAGGGGAAACCTGTGTGAGTAGTAAAGAGTGAGAGCAGCCATCGCTGAGTCGGCCCGGCTGGTCCCGGCCCAGCGACCAGCGTAGGTCTGTCGCAGCTGTCTGTCGGAGCCGCCCGAGGCCATCATTATATTAATAATGCCTAATGGTATGAACCTGAGGGGCATGCGGGCGGGAAGAGAGGCGTGCAAGGCCCGGCGCTGGAGATTTGATGGGGACGTTCTAGCAGGTTTCTAGCACTCAGCAGAGTAGACTCCACGAAGTTACATATGAATGGAAAGCTATCGTTTGGAACACGAGTCCAATAACCAAATGAACATGGGATGTTGGGCGAATTCCAGTGAGTGTGCTGTGGATGGCGGTTAATGCAGGGGATGGTGTTTAGTGTCACTCTTGTCGCCGGAAGCACTGGTCCTGGGAATAGTGCATCTTTGGTTCAATAAGAAATCGTCTAGGCTACATGCAGTCATACTCGATAGGTCAAAGTCTGAGCTTTGCCCACAGATCAGGATTCCTGAGTGATGTTATAAGAATTATTTAACCTCTCTTAATATGATTTCACCTTTTCAGGGTTGGAATCACTTCATAAGTAAAAGTGCAGTCACCGAAACCACGTTTCCTGAGTTCAATTACTGTTATTTCCAGGGTAGTTGACCTTGGGCAATGTCCTTAACTGGTCTAAACTCTAGCAGGGAAGGGCCCTGCATGCCATAAGGCCTGGCTTGTAGAGCTCTCGTGAGAATCGAATTTGTTAGCTCATATTAAATGTTTAGAACAGTGTCTGGCACATTATAAGTGCTCAGAAAGGCTTAGCTGTTGGATTGTTCCAACTAAATTTCAAATCCCATGAGGCCGTGGATCTGGCTGCATTCCCAGGGTGAGGCAGTACTAGGTCCGTAGTAGCTGATCAGAAAAATCTCTATTAACTGAACTGGTCTTTAGAATTAAAATGATACTTACACAAGCTAGGTGAAGACCACTCCGCTGAGTAAACGCCACGTATTTATATTCCCGCACACGCGTATCTCCGCACTTCAGCCCCTCTCACATGATTCTGCTTCCTACACTTTCAGTGACTTGTAGTCAACCTTTATTTGGAAATATTAATTTCTGTCTTGACTCTTAAGAAAGAGATTACACTTAAATACTTTGATTATATTTTTAGTTCTATTTTATTGTTCTTTATTGTTACTAATTGCTTACTTTGACTAATGTATAAATTCAATTTACGGATAGAGGGTTTAGAACTACCTGTAATTTCAGGCATCCATGGGAAGTTTTCAAATCCAGCCCACACGGATGAGACGTCATCATACATTCTACACACGTGCCTTTTCTCAGTGGGTGCAAGGCTCTAAGCCCTCCACAGGCAGGGCGGGCCTGCAGCTCCAGCCTAGAGCTCCAGAACTCTGACCAGGATGCTGGGGCAGACATGCTGCGCTGCCTCTGAATGTCGGCTCTCGGATCAACTTAAGGGCTGGAAAGAGCCCAGAAAGCTGGGCCTGGAGCCCTCATTCCCTTTCTGTGCATGTGACTCTGCGGGCTCCAGCTCACCACCACGCCCGGTTTCCCCTAGTTCTGGGAAGAGTCTAACCCGCCTCGAGGTCACGCACTCTGTCCTCCTCCAGTCCTACCCAATGCTCCTTTACCCCCTGCCAGCTCCGCCTCCTCAGAGTGGCCTCAGCTCCCTGTCCTGACGCCAGCCTGCTGTCCGGGCTTCTTCCTTGGCTGGCCCTTTCTTTGAATGCTGGATTGCTTAGCACGTGTAGCTCGCTCAGACACCGCCTCCTGAAGCTTTCCTCCCGCCCACTCCCAGAGGGAGTTCTGCACTTTGAAAATGTCCCTCAAAGTAGTCTAAAACCTCACCTTGTCCCACACTGTGAGAAAAAAGTTTTTCCCCTTTACCTGCAGAAGATACGTTCCAAGACTCCTAGTAGATGCCTCAAACCCTGCATAGTATCAAATTTTAAATTGCTATAGTTTTTCTTTGTTCATTTATCTATGATAAAGTTTAATTTATTAATTACAGGCACCACAATAGATGACAACATCAAATAAAATAAAACCATTTAACAAAGTATAATATAATAAAATTATAAGCGTCGTTATTCTTGCACTTTTGGGCCATTGTAAGAAAAGAATTATTTGCACACGAGCACTGTGGTACCAAGACAGTTGGACAAACCACATGGCCACTAGATGTAGTGATTATTAAGGTTCTGGGAAGCACAGTTGGCATGAAATGTCATTGTGCTACGCAGAATGACTTTCAATTTAAAAGTTTAGAATTGTTTATTTCTAGAATTTTCTATTAAGTATTTGTAGACGATGGCTGACTATGGCTAGTTGAAGCCCAAAGAGTAAAAACGTGGAAGGGGGGGTGATGTACACTCGTGTTAGCTGACTACTTTATCTCCCTGGCCGAAATATGGATTTCTGATGCACATCCAGGTGTACTACTGTGCTAGGTTCCTTGAGGCCCATTTCTTGGCTGACACCAAGGAACACCTGCTGAACATTTGGTGAAGGAATCGAGGGATGGATGCGTGGTTGCGTCCGTGGGCTCACTGAGTAGTCAGGGTTTTCCAACACATGCAGTTCAAGTCTCCAAGAAATCACAGCCAAGACGCCTTACAGATTACTATAACTTAGAGTATACTTTTGAGGAGACACAGACAGAGAGGGCTTGGGCCTTGTAGGGGAGGAAGGAGCAGAGACTTCTTCTAAGGAAGACTGTGTCTGTCTGCCTCAGCCTCTTCTCCTGAGGTGCCCTGGCCAGCCGACTGGTTCCTAGTTGGGCTGAAGGAAGGCGCCTTTCCAGAGCTGGGGCTCGGTGGCTAGGAAAGTGCTCTGAGTTCGTGTTAATTAAAATTTCCCAAGCTCTCTGCACAATTAGTCTCTACAAAAAAGTGATTATGTGAAGGAAGTAATTATTTAGAGCCTCAGTTCCAGTCCTCCTTTGGTCTGTGGGAATAGCAGTGGTAACAAGTGCCTCATTACTGCTATTTTAATACTTGAGTTAAAAAACAGGCCAACACTTAGCTGGTGGAGGGTCTTCCCTGGACCGTGTCCACCGCGCGCGGTGCAGGAAAGCACTTGGCTCTGCTCCTGCAGCGCTGTGTGGAAACAAGGAAGTCAGGCCAGGAGCACGCAGCTGCTCCGGCTTCCGGCCCCCACCTGGGAAGAGCCAAGAGCCGGGCAGGGCGACGGGCATCTCGGAACCCGGGAGTGGATTCGTCATGCAGCACTCCTGCTCCTGTGGTACAGCGACGCGTGGGGCAGGCAGCTTCCTGTGAGGAGGGACGGTCGCAAAGCCTGGAGACCTGCTCTCACTCGCCCTCTACACTCTCCTGTGTCGTGCAGCAGGGCTCATCTCAGTCCTCTTTCTCTTTGACATGAGATGCTCTGAGGAGAAGTCCTTCTCTCCTTTCAGGACCCCAGGCACTTCTCTCAGCTCCGTGAAGGAGGCTCCATGCAATAAGCCCCTCTGAGCATCGTGGAGGCTGTGCTCTACACCTCCTGCCTCGCCCTCCTAAGCGCGTGTGACAGCGCTGCTTCAGCCTGAGCCCTTGAATCCAGAAAGGTAGACTTCTTTATGAAGGCTTTCCTCCAGCTTTACTGGACAGGCACATCCCAGGGTATAGCTCACCTTAGACATGTGAAACACACAGTCTTGTGGAAGGCCTTGGCATCTCAGACAGAGAGGCAGGAGATGCATCACAGCACTGCAGACATATTCCGAAATGTATTACTTTAGTCCAGAAATTTCACCGGTATTCCACTTTCCTAACCACGGAGCCTCAACTCGAATTGCGACACTGTAGCATCTTCCTTTCTGAAGTGTTGTTACCTGCAGAAAGAGCTTGACACTTTGAGACTTAGGTCAAAAACTACAGCTACAGCTGATTTTCTACCTTCTTCCCATTCTCTAAGGATACAAGAATTTAGGCTGCAAGAAATCCCTTCTGGAAATGTCTTGTGCATATTATTTAGAAATTTGACTTGATCAAGTCTTGTAAAATTTCTAGAGATCCTTAAAAATTGTTACTGGTGCTATTATAATGATTTGGTAGTCAAAATGTATCTTCTTGTTTTGTATTCCATTGCAACTATGAATTGCATAATTCTTTTCTCAGCTGTTAGTACTCACTTTTTAATTTTGAAAATTAAGGGACTGTACTCTGAGCACCAGTCAAGGTCACTTCCCTAGGATGTGGCCATGCTAGAAGTCTAAAATGAGGCTCTCAAGTGAGCAATTTTTAAATTAATGTTAGTGTAACACATTTCTCATTGAAAATAGCATCAAAAAGTAATCTATATTATAAACAGTCTTACAGTGGAGAGAAGAGAGAGATAGAGGAGAGAAAGAGGGAGGGAGGGATGAATGGAGGGAAGGAGGGAGGAAGGAAGGAAGAAAGGAAGGGAAGAAGGAAGGAAGGAAGGGAAGAAGAAAGGAGGGATGAGAGGGAGGGAGGAAGGAGAGAAGGACAAGAAAAGAGTACTACCATTTGTGATGGGTCTGGTTCTCTTTGGTCTCTTAAAATCTTGACGTGTATGAATCTCTTAGGAGCATGACTATTAGAGAGTCTGTGAAAGTTTTGGTTCATCCCAGATTCTCTTTAAAAATAACCAAAACTGTGTACATGTGCCAATCCTTTTACACTGTAATGCCAACTAAGATTGTAGGCTGAAAGAAGAATTAAAATGTCACTATTTTGCAACCACCATGGAAATAATTGATTTAGGCAAGAATCATTGATGAATATTGAGACAGTGGGTGGGTGTTTGATGAGGAATAAGTCACATATACAGTTTTAAAATATCTTGCCTCAAATGACCTATAAATTACAAAAGGAAACGTAGTAACTTGACATAGAGGAGAGCTCTAAATGCCCTCTGCACCAAGCAGTCATCAGCAATGGGACAAAGCTGGGCCTGGGCCCTCCTCACAAGGCACATGAGAACCCAGCATGCCTTGCTGCCAAAAGCACACGAGCTAAATCTCCTCAGATGTGCCTGGACCGAAGAGCACCCTGCTCCTCCACCTGCCTGCATTCTCGAAAAGAACAAGGCTTGAGAGAAATAAAACTTGAAGACTTCAAGCTTCTGCATTAAAGGAGAATGAAGTTGTTTGACAGCAAAATGCAATGGTGATTCTGAATTCCTTTTTTTTTTTTTTTTTTTTTTTTTTGTACCAGGGATTGAACTCAGGACCTTGCACCTGCAGGGCAAGCACTTATTCCACTGAGCTATCTCCCTGGCCCATGATGGTAGATTCTGGATTGGCTCTGAAGCACAGGAGAAAGCTTTAAATAATATTGCTAAAAAATTAATTCAGTTTGTATATGAATTATGAATTAGTAGATTTGGTTAATGATAAAATTTCCACATTTCAAAAATTATACTATGGTTATAAGAAGACTACTCTCAGGAAGTCAATATTGAGATATTTTAGACAAGAAATGAAGATGACAGCTCAAATTTATTCCCAATTATTAACAAAAAAGTATAAGATAATGAGCTTGTAGACAAAAATGGCAAAGAAAATTGGTAAATTGCTGACCATCAGTGAACCTGGGTGAAGTTATATGAGAAATGTTTTAACTTTTCTTCTCTAAATTTGAAATCCTCTAAAAATAAACTTACAATTATAAGTAGTTCAAAGCAAGCCAAACATCATGACAGTTCGGATCATATTAGCGTCTCTTAGACACTGGCCACTGTGGTGGGAGGCTTCGTCACTGGTGTTTAGTGGGCAGAGGAGAGTTTCCCAATTTCTCTTCTTAGAGAAAAAATAACTGCACTATTAGGAAAGGAGCAATGAACTTTGGTTCAGCAAGTCTAGGCGCATGTCCTAGCGCTGTGTGGCCTCTGAACTTAGTGAGTTCTGAAGGACTAACTTATATCGTACATGTGTGAAATGTTGCCGTTATTTTCTTTCTTCTTCCTACTTGTTCTTCTTTTCTTCCCTAGCATCAAAATCCTCAGATCTGAAATCATGTTTTAAGTAAATAAAAAAAGAATTGATTGGCTGATTACTGAATTGCCTTTTATGGAGGGAAAATATTCTCCATTATACTTTAAAGACACTTCTAAGAAGAAGGTGGAAACTGAATCCTAGTGGATGGAAGGAGGAGTGGAGAGATCACACCGTTCTAGTCTAGCTCTGAAGAATGAAAACATGAAAAGCCTTCTTCAGCATGGTGACGGGAGAGCCCAGCTGAGTCACTGGGCTGTAGGTGCGTCATGACGTCATTCAAAATTGCGTTTGGTATATTGTCACCATAGCTGAGCGATCAACACGGTGAAGACACACGTGTGGAGCAGCTACAGGGAAACCACAGTGGGGACTCCGAGGGCCAGCTCCGAGAGTCCGACATGGCACGGGGAAGGGCGGTGCTGCGTATTTCCTCAGGAGCTGCCAGCTGAGGTAGACCTTGTGAGGCTCTGCTAGGACAGAGGGCTGCTCTGCCTGAGCCTGTGTCCCCCGAGGTCCTCGGTATCCTAGGCCCTGGCAGCCCTCGGCTCTCGCTCCCTCCTGTCCTGGAAGTGTGGTGACAGGCAGGGTGCAGGACTCAGGGACCTGTGGGGTGCAGGCAAGAGGAAGCTGGGCTCTTGATGGCCGGGCACTGACCTGCTCAGGAAGGGAGCGGGGCCCTCGCCAGACCCCTGCCCTCCTTCAGCTGAGCAGCCCCAGCTGACCTCCCTCGGGCTGACCTTCCAGCACACGGCTGGAAAATCTCTGACGGTTTTATGATTTGAAAGAAAGAAAGAAAGAAAGAATAATCCTGTTGCACTTCTACTTTGTTTTGGCCTTTACTCATTTTCTCCTTCCCCAGCGCCTGCTCAGCCCCACAACTGCTGCTCCATCCCCAAGCTCGTCTCCAGGCGTGACACGCACAGAGGTTCTCAAGTGCTTTCAAGACATTTCTGCTCTTTTTCTTCTTTTTAGCTTTTTAATTTTTTTTCCCTTTTCTGGCCAAGAATCAGTGAACCAGAGCTTCAAAAAGTGAATATTCTTTATTTTTTTTTGAAAAAGAACAAAATCTGATTAAAAAGAAAATTTGGATGAAACCATACTCCCAGGATTAATATAGAGAATAAATAGCTTTGTCGTGGAGCTGCCTATCACCACATCAAAACTAGGGTAATAAAAGCACATCAATGATTTATTTGAATACCACATACAATCCTGGCAATATATTTCTCAGAATCTCTGTGAGCACAGGCAGCACGGGGCAATCTCACAGTCCAGTATCTGTGGATCCATACAACGTTTTAAGAAAAAAATATAATATCCTTCCCTGGTGCCCTTGAGTGACAACGCTGATGAAAACTAGGCATAGATAAGTCCGGCTGACAACATGAGCACCTGCACCCGTCCTCTGGGTTATTAACAGGTGTCAATCAAAAGTGGGCAGTTCAGCTCATCTCTGCAGTTCCACAGGAGGTGACAGGCCCAGCAGCATCTGTAAAGATCAACACCCCCCCCCCCGCCAACCCGCAAGCAACAGTGACAATGGAGGCATTTCTCCTGGCATTGGTTATATTTTTATTTTGTTTTTCTTATTTTTATATTTGATCATTTATTGATTTGACCTTTTTGAGACAGAGTCTCACTGTGTTGTGCAGGCTGGTTTTGAACTTGCTTATACGGCCCAGGCTGGCCTCCAACTCACAGCAATCCTCCTGCCTCAGCCTCTCAAGTGCTAGGATCGCAGGCAAGTGCCACCAAGCCTGGCAACACCCTGTTTCATGGGAGCACCGTCTGGCGGGGGGAGGAACAGTTGCCTAATGCGCTGTTTAAAGGGGGCTCCAGACGGGCAGAGATGATGAAAGAATGATCAGAGTGGAGCTCTTTTCTCCTGGGTGTTAAATATTGCACTCGCTGTGTCTGCAGAGCTGTTGAAACCAACAGAACTAATGAGAGAGCCAGCGTCTGGAAGGCCTGTGCTAACACGGTGGAAGGACGCCAAAGAGGGGCCGGCGACTGTGCAGAGGGCGGGGACCCGGCAGGACGACCTCAGAAGCGCTTCTTCCCAGCCAGAAGCAAAAGGAAGGGAGCAACATTTGCTCGGGGACACTCGAGTTTTCATCTAAATCACAGTGAGGAGACATAAGGAACAAGAGTAGGCAGAGAGGCCAGTTGCACTGCCAGTGGGTGATGATTTTCTTTTACTATTAGATGGTAAATGGCACAAAAGGATTCTCCTGGTTCTTCATGCATTTTTCTCACTTACACAGATTTAAATATATTACCCAAAACAATGCTTGGAATTCTATTTTCCACAAATACACCAGCTTAGGAGAGAAAAATAATATCCTTAACCTTTAGGACCAGATAACATTGCCTGGTCCCACTTACTTAGCTCTTTATTTTCACGTTGTCCGAGTCACACAAGCATGTGATCTCAGTTGCCTGCCAATAAGGACATGGGAGGCCTTGATTGTCACCATCCCCATCAGAGCTGCGAGACCTGAGAGCTGTGAGTGGCGAACTCCAGCGACGTGGTGTGGGCAAGCGGCCCGTATCAGGACTGCAGCCCAGTGACGTC
Source organism: Tympanoctomys barrerae (assembly GCA_002564285.1). Classification (NCBI taxonomy): domain Eukaryota; kingdom Metazoa; phylum Chordata; class Mammalia; order Rodentia; family Octodontidae; genus Tympanoctomys; species Tympanoctomys barrerae. The sequence continues at coordinate 8,484 of NDGN011557036.1, read as the reverse complement.
AGCTCTACGACCTACCCACCGCTGTACCTCTGCCTTGTGCTGGCCAAACAGCTCAGGGGATTAAAGCACCTGCTTAGGCAGGTGCAGGGACCAGGGTTCGACTTCTGGTGTGCTGTGCCAGCCCCACTCCCAGGGCATGCTGAGATGACTAGGCGTGGTGGTGTAATCCCAGCGCTTGGGAGGCTGAAAACAGGAGAATCACTACGAGTCCAGCCATGTAGACCCTGTACTACATACACTAAAAAACAAAACACAACAAAACAAAACAAAAAAACCCTCTGCCTTCCTCCCCCTGGCCTTCCTCTGGCTAGAGCTGCAGGTCCTGAAGGGAAACACTGTCACACAGAAGTGCTTCCCACTTGACTTCTGGAACAAGGGAACAGATGGCAGGCAAGGGAACAAATTGTGCAGCCCACCAGCCTTCGAGGCAAGACCTCCAATGCTAAGCACCACGGTATCAGCAGGTGAAGAGGACTCTGCACTCAGAAAGAAGTCATGCCTTGATCTAGGTCGTGGAGAACATTTGCGTCTGTGCTGGAATTATAAGCCTGACCTCTTAACTGCTAGGTCAGGGTCCTCCACAAAGCACCGTCGTGCCTTCATGAACACGGCAGCCCGGGTTCTGAGGCAGGGAACATGCAGCATGCCCAAAGGGCTCCTGGCCATGCCTGTGTGCTCAGCGCCTGCGTCGCATAACTACGTGTAGCAGGCTCATGCCACGGGAGAGCACTCTGGGGGGACTCGCAGGCTACATATTTTCTGTACTTGATGAATGTAAGAATTTTCTTGCACCGAGAATGTGCTCATTGATATTTAAGTACTGTCACATGATCATCATTATTGAGGACATCCATTCTCTGAGGGGGCCTGCTCTGTGCAAAGTGTGCTCTAGAAGCCGTCATGCATAATTGGTCTTTTTCATTCCATCTTTATCTGTTAGCTTCATGCCACCCTGATGGACTTGAGCAGGGGCTCTCACCTCAGCAGCGCCAACCCTTCAGACCAAAGTGCCTATAATCCGCTCAGGGCCACTCCCTGCATTCTTAGATGTTTACTTAAGAGATTCCAGGGCCATCCTCCATCTGAGTCACATTAAACAAAAATGTCAGCAGGCATGGGCACGTGTACTGTACAGGCACAGTTGTCTTTGGTTGAGAACCACGGACTGAGAGGATTACTGAGCCTACATATCAGGTGTTCTATTCCCTTTTGAAAGCAGAAGATTGGCTGTGAGAAGCTCTTAACTCTTTATTCCAAAATGCAGTGATTCATCTGTCTGAACCTGATGTTCCAGGGCACAGTGGTGCCTCCTGAGAGAGCAGCCGTGAGTCAGGCCCCCGCAGTGCCACAAGGTTAGTTCACCAGGCATGCTCCTGCAAAAGCACACCTTGGAGCTCGGACCACGCAAAGGCGATGAGGAGTATAGACGGAGGACGCAGAACGAGTGTCTTCTGAGCTGCATGCACAGTTCAGTCCAATTGGAAGTGGGAAGAACACCAAGGGCATCAGAGAAAACATGAAAAAGACCCATGCAGGCCAAGGAGGGGAGGAGGGATGGCTTGTTTTGAAGCCATCAGCTTGAGAGGTGAATCTTGATGGCACTTGAGGCTTGCAAATGACCTGAAGCAGAGCCTCATAAAACTTCCTGCATGAAGCAGTGTGTTCAACAGCCCTCTGAGAAGGCACCTCTCTGCCTGGAGGGGCTCATAGGATGTGTCTTCTTATGCATCTGGCGCAGAGTTTTGATCAGCCCGTTTGAGAAGGGCTGTCTTTGGTGATATGAAAGTTACCTCTGACATACTTGTTCAGAGGGACTTAAAGCACAGCATATGTGGTAGGTAGGCAAGCAAGGGCCAGTCGATGGGGGTATGAGAAAGGGTCGGGTGATGTGTAGCGCACACTCGCCAGGAATAGCCAGCTGGGTGTGCAAGGGACTTTCACACTAGTGTTCTCATTTTCCTCTGAAGGAAAGCTAGCGCAGGATATCCTGACCCCACTGAGGTGAATCCCAGACTATCGGAGTCTCTTCTGCTTGGTGACTGATTGTACTGGGAAGGATGGAATTTGCATTATATATGTACTTTTATACCAAATTCTGACAAGAGCCAATTGTATAGCAGTAAATCTGTATGCTTGTGATCCTCGAGTTCAGGAATAGATGGCCATCTATAATACTACCCTCCCAAGGACTAAGACTGAAAAGAGAGTGGCATGCTGACTCACAGCAGGTAAATCCATTGGACTCACCTTAAGTACACCTTGTCACTGGTCAGCCCACGTAGGCTGGCATCTTCTGGCCTTATGGAAATATCTGTAAGGGTTACTCCTGTTAGTGAACTTCAGTCTGGTCTAGCGCAAAACCTTTCCTGCCTTAAACAAAAATGCTTCGGTGGCTCTGCTCTTGTGTACCTGAAACCTTGCCCTTAACAATCTTCTTCTTCTTCTTTTTTTTAAATGTATCTAGTACATGGCCTACAGGGACCACAGGGTCTCACTACTGGAGTCTTAGTGGTTCTCCTGTTTTCAACCTCCCAAGTGCTGGGATTACAGGCGCATGCCACCCGCTGAGTCTCCATCCCCTCTCAGCGTGCCCCAGGGCTGAGGCACTCTGCCTAAGCAGGCGCTTTAATCCACTGAGCTATTTGGCCAGCCTCCCACAACAGTCTTGATAAGCATGCAGGGTTGTCTGCTGCATACCAATAGCCCTGATATGCCAGAAAAGAGGAAGTCGTCTCAGCCCCACCATCTGTGGTCTCAGCTAGATTTGTGGCATGTCTCCCCGAGCTGAAGCACACTTCCCTTTATCCTGAGTGCACCAAGAAGCAGAAATAAAAGATAAATGAGGACAAGTAGGCAAACATTAAAATGAGTTGTCACAGAACAGTTGCGCAGGTTCCGACCTGCAACATCAAGAGAGCACCCTTCTGCTAAGACCGCACCTTCTTGTGCGAACACCTTGCGACAGGCAGTCAGAAATAGGCAGCCTGTGAAAGACACAAGAGAGCGAAAAGGGAAACCGAGTCACTTCACTGGTACTTAGGTGAAGCGCTTGTGGCTCTGAGGAAGAAAGCGAACAGTAGCAAGAAGCGAAGAAGTTCAGTCCTTGTCTCACTGTCCTGTCCATGTCAACAGGAAATTTGCTCTGCTAGGCTGACAGTTGTCTGGATGAATAGGTGAGGCTGAGAATGACCCTGGGTGATGGAAGCTTTTCCTCACAGCAGGTATCAGGAGCTCCAGAAGGGCTGACCAGAGGGCAGTGGCTTTGTAAATCAGGGAGGGCATTTGTCTGCCTGAAAGGCATTATCTTAGTGCTGGTCCTGAGGACACTGGAAGTGCTCTCTCTCCTCCTTATCAGGGTGCAGCAGCTTTAAATGCAGGCAGAGACCCGCTAATGAAAATGCAAGTAGAAGTCTTCAATCCTCATACATTCCAGTTCATAATTTACTTAGATCTACCTTGACATTTCTATCAAAATACAGAGCCACATATTCACCACTGACTTTTCTGAGGAGGCACAGTTCTCCTGCAGGTACGAGTCCTCCCCAGGCCTCCTTTTGGGTGGAGAAGAGATGCTCCCCGGAGGACAGAGACAGCTCTTGGCCTCGCTCCTGGCTAGGTTCTCATAGAGGTCCTTAGCGTTATTTCTAATTCCCAAACAGATGCTTCATATGGATATGTATGACCAAGAACTTTATAGCTACTAAGTCAAAATAGCTGTTCTTTGGGATTTTCCCACCAGTCAGTGGATGACAAGCCGTATCTGCCTCCAGTGGAGTGGGCAGAGTCTATGGTCTGCACTACATTAAGTGTTTTGGGCCAGGAAGGGAGGCGGCGAAGAGTGGGATGGAAGAGGGAGCTGCCAAGCGTGGTGCACTTCTGAGGCAGCACCATGCGCTCATATTTGTGTTTACACAGTGTAAATTTACTTTTTATTTCCGCGCCCTCCTCCCCAGCCCATGCAGCTGACTTTGACATGTGCACCATTGTCTCGCCCGGGATGTGCCATTTGTGCCTACACTGGCTTTGCCGTTTGCTCTGTGAAGTATCATTAGTCGCTTCCGCACGCGGGCTGCACCGTCATCCCATTTGCCATCTGGATGTGGTGCGTTGCTGTCAGCACTGCAGCCCCGTACACACAATTATGTAGTTCCTTACACTGCTGGGGGCTCGGTCTTTCTTTAGAAAATAAGGATGTGATGTGCATAAAGCTCAGTGCTCAGTGGATCATCTGAGGCGCTTGATAAGTTCTCTGGGACTATTTCTAGTCGCCGCCATCATCTCTTGCAGAAAATCTGTGAGTGCATTGGCCTGGTGGTGCGCGTAGGCCGTCAGGGCTTGCGTGGTGGGTGCTGCGCTTGCCTCGAGCAACCTGCAGGCCCGCGTGGACCACACAAACACACACTCCTGATGATGTCTGACTGCACAGCCCACAAGACATCTTTTACTTCAGTGAGCTTTTGACTGCAGTAAATTGATGAAATTATGGCTAAATTGGTGTGAGATTATGTACCTACTATTAGCAGCTGGAGCAACTGTCAGATAGAGACTGAGGGTCTTATAGTATTGAAGCAGGTCCATTTGTCTAGGTGGATCTAGGTAGAATGTTCCGCTGTCTCAAAATGGTACCATTGAGTGGGCTGACTTTTTTAACAAGATTTTTCTTTTTCAGTTATGACCCAATACTTCCTGTTGCTCTGGCTAAAACCATCAAATCTCTTTAAAGTCTTCTTCTACCAAGTCAAATCTACATTATCTTGACATTTTCCCTCCCAATATCTTAACATTTGTACTCTTGCTAGCTTTGTGTTAAATCTAATTCTAGTTTTGGCAACAATGTTTATAGTGATCCTTTCACCTTATCTTCTGCTCGTTTCAATCTTTTGTCCCAACACAACGCAAAGCAACACAACACAACAGTTGTGTCGCACAACACAATGCCACCAGTGGCTTCATGAATCCATTTCCATGCATCATTCCTATACAAAACAACCTCTCTCTCTCTCTCTCTCTCTCTCTCTCTATATATATATATATATATATATATATATATA
>NDGN011557029.1:0-12111 GCA_002564285.1 Tympanoctomys barrerae | reverse complement strand
TGAACTCAGGCCCTTCCGCTTGCCAGGGAAGCGCTTATTCCACTGAGCCATCTCCCCAGCCCCTAATTTTCTTTTCTGTAAGGTCGGGTTTCTTCCCATAACCTTACTATTCCTGAATGCATTCATTAAATGGTAGGAATTATCCTAACACCTAAAACGATGCAGGCTGTTGGCTCTTCTGGGTGGGACTCAGGAGCTGAAGGGGGAGGAGTACAAACATGAGACTAAGAGGTGGGGAGTCGAAACTCTGCAGAAGCTAGACAGCTGAAAGGAGCAGGGCGTCCTTAAACATTTTCCTGGAGAGATGCCGCAGCTTTCAAAAGAGGCCAGTCTGCGAGACAGGCTTCAAAGCCGGCTGCGATCATCACCGACAGCTTCCGGAGAGAGCCGAGGAGTGTGGAAAGCGGGACAGAACGAGAGCTGCCGAAAACTTTCGGAGATAGACGAAGAGGCGGCCGGTGCGCCTCTGGCACCCATCCCGGAGTCTATGAATACTTTAAAGCCAAAAGTCTGAAGCCGGAACCACTTCAACAGGGTGGAAGTGTAGGTGGGCGGAAGCCACTGAGTAGCGGACGATGTAGGAGTATTTCCGGAGTGAGCGGAAGTGCCGCGGTTACTTTTCCAAAAGAGCAGAAAGACTGAGTGTTGGAGCCGGGTCATGGCTGAGGCGAGTCCGGATCCCGCGCTGGAGTCCGAGGCGCTGGCCGCGGCCCGAGAGCGCAGCAGCCGCTTCCTGAGAGGCCTGGAGCTGGTGAAGCAGGGCGCCGAGGCGCGCGTGTTCCGCGGCCTCTTCCTGGGCCGCGCGGCCGTGGTGAAGCACCGCTTCCCCAAGGGTTACCGGCACCCGGCGCTGGAGGCGCGCCTCAGCCGGCGGCGGACGCTGCAGGAGGCCCGGGCGCTGCTGCGCTGCCGCCGCCTAGGTGAGGCGGGCCGGCTCCCGGGCGTGGGCACCCCGAGGCTCTGGGCTGGCCGACGGCGGGGAGGGGTGCTGCGGCCTCCCTGCCTCTGCGGGCCTTAGCGTCTCTGCCTTTGCACCGTCTGCCCTAGCCTTCCTTTGGGAAATGGCATGCTTGAGTTCCCCTCAGTTGGCTAATTCTTAAGCCACGTGGGCTTGCTGAGCAACAAGGGTTTGCTTTGGCGACTGCTGCTTGACGCTGGACGTGTTATTTAACCTCTCTAAGCTTCAGTTTCCCCATTTATACCGTTTCTAGTTTCCATCGTTATTTCTTCATTCAGCTGTTTTAAGAAGTAGATAAGCCGCCTGTGGTGGCCCAGGCCTGTAAACCCACTACTTAGGAGGAGGCTGAGACAGAAGGATGGATCCAGGACTGCGAACTTGAGGCCAGCCTCGGCTACCTAACCAGACCCTGTCTCAAAAGACAAAAGAGGCAGATGTAATTATAAGTACCTGCCTTGGGGCCAGGCACTGCTTCGCATAATGCTTTTCAACAAGTTGTTTTAACTTGTATGCCTCGTTTCCTTACCAGTAAGTGGAAGACATAGTAGAGGTATCTATCTTAAAGATGTGGAGACCATTAGATACGTGGGCCACATATGATGTTTGAATGTATCCCTGGCACATAGCATTCAGTAAACGTCATATTTCATTGTCATCTATTTTTCATTAATACGTCTTTGTGGTCTATTATCAGAAACCCCTGTCCTCAGGTTGACAAACTAATGCTCAACCAGGAGAAGTAATTTGCCCAGGGTTACACAAGGGAGGGGCCCATCGAACCTTTAACTCTGAAGTATTAGCTTGTCGCCCTACATTTCTTGATTTTATTTATTTAGTTAGGTTTTTTTTTTTGTAGGAGAGAGTAAACATTTACAGCAGGATGTTATTAGCTGGGGCAGTATATTGGAAAAAAACAATAGTGAACAAGCAGACTCATCACTACCCAGGCAGAGATTTAATGAAGATGTAATGAGTTATTTGTTCATATTTTCTGTTTTTCACCCTCTGTGATACAGAGTGGCTCCATTGTTTATTGCTGTATCCCCATTGACAGGTCTGTAGTTTCTAGAAAAGTGTCCTGGATCTGGTTGACATTCAGTAAAGATTCGTTAGGTTTATTGGAGAAATTCTCATGTAACAGTAGCAGAAACTGAGGCTTAGAGAAGTTAACAAAATTTGGGGTTATTACTAATAAGGACAGGAGCTGGGATTTTGAATCTCAGCCCAAGAAAGGTGAATCTTTAAGCCAATATGCTGCTTGGCCTCCTGATAGTGACCCTGTCAAATAGGAACTGCTCTGTTGGGGTGATGCTTCCCTTCTGGCTTTCTCCTGTTTTGTGTTTCAGGGAGTAAATGTGACATAATCCAGTCATAGAAGGTGTTTGGGAAAGGAGGAGGGTTTGGGCCCTTTAAATTTAGTCATCTGATTTCAGGCATAGATTCCACACTTGGGCAAGGGAATGTCTAGATAAGTTACACCATTTTCTGAAATATTCCTAAATCCTTCTTCTGAAATTAAGTAGTGTCTGCTGAAATATTGGTTCAGTCTTTGAATATTAAACTGATCATTTAAGAAAAAAATTTGGCTTAACAGTGACTTATGTGTTGATTGCAGGGATAGCTGCACCAGTTGTCTTTTTTGTGGACTATTCCTTTAACTGCATGTATATGGAAGAAATTGAAGGTGCATTGACTGTTCGAGATTATATTCAATCCACTATGGAGGCTGAAAACACTCCTCAAAGCCTCTTGGGCTTAGCCGAGAGAGTTGGGCAGGTTTTGGCTAGAATGCACGACGGAGACCTCATTCATGGTGACCTCACCACCTCCAACATGCTCTTGAAACCCCCTCTGGAACATCTGAACATTGTGCTCATAGACTTTGGGCTGAGCTTCATTTCAGGACTTCCGGAAGACAAGGGAGTAGATCTGTACGTCCTAGAGAAAGCCTTCCTCAGTACCCACCCCAACACTGAGACTGTGTTTGAAGCCTTCTTGAAGAGCTATTCTAATGCCTCCAAAAAATCCAAGCCAGTGCTAAAAAAATTAGATGAAGTGCGTTTGAGAGGAAGAAAGAGGTCCATGGTTGGGTAAAAGAATGTGTGTGACAATCACATATAATGAGGCTTTTTTTTCTGAGGAAATTTGAGGACATTAACGAAATAAAGGAGCCGGGGGATATTTTTAAGTGATCTGTGATGATGCTTACGTGTCAGTAATCTGCAGTTCACTGTTGTTAAGAGTTTCCTATGCAAATAAGACAAGTTCTAGGCAGAATTGGGGACTTAAAGGAATCTAGGGCAGGCTCTCCCATATCTTTATTAGTCCTTTAACTCAGGGTTTTGTTTTTTGTCATGTACATGATATATTTGATTGAAACCAGTTTTGAAAGATATGACCAACATTTTAAAAAATGAAATAAAATCTAGAAAATATCAGTGTGTTTTATGAAACTTGCAAACGATCTGATAAAAAATACAGTAGATTAAAAAAACTTTATTAAAGCTGGGCATGGTGGTATACACCTGTAATCCCAGCACTTGGGAGGCTGAGGCAGGGGATTGCTATGAGTTCAAGGCCAGCCTGGACTACATAGTGAGTTTAGGGTCAGCCTGAACTACATAATGAGACCCTATCTCCAAAAAACAAAACAAACAACTACTTTATTAAAATAAAAAGACATTGCATCAGGTCTAGTTGCGCTGGCACGACTGCCATATCAGTGTTTGCCTTGCATGGTCATTTTGATTTTGGAGAATAGCCAGAAGTCTTAGGTGCCAGACCTGCTGAGGACACAATGCCATAGTTTTCGTGAGCCCGTCCTTGCACTGTATGGCACTTGGCAGCAGTATTCAGTGTGTTTTATCATAACATTGTAAAGACATGAAAGAGGACATCAAAAGTGGCATAAGTGACAGGGAGTACTTTGAGAGGAATTAATGGCAATGTGTCTTTTACTATAATAAAAATTTTCATTCACTGTATAGTTTGAACACTCCTTGTAAATACTGGGCTTATTGTAAAATGTACTTTTTGAGGAGCATAGTACAGATGAAAAGTACAGTTTCAATCCAGTTTCTTTTTTTAAAAAAGGCTTCTCACTTTCAGGTAACTAAAACTTAGATAACGTTTTTGTTGCTGTGTTTTTTTATTATTATATAAGAGATGTGATGAAATGCTGGGGTGATAGCTTGGCAGTCTAAGTGCCTGCCAGGCAAGCACAAGGATCTGGGTTCGATCCCTGGTACCTCATGCTGTACCTTGCTGGTCCTGCACTGTGCGCGCCAATGAAAGTAGGTGTGGTGGCGCATGTCTGTAATCCCAGCACTGAGGAGGCTGAGAAAAGAGCATTCCTAAGAGTCTGAGCTGCCTAGCAAGACCCTGTATCAAATAAATTAAAAAGGTTAAAAAAAAAAAAAGATGTGATGATTAGACAGTTCCTCTAAGCTCATGTAGGTAAAAAAGTTGATTTTTATCATAGGCAGTAAATAGATAAAAAATGATGGGAAGCTTGTGCATGAAGTTTGATAGAGTCTTCAATTTTTACTTTTTTACTAGTACATATTTGCTGTACATAAGGAAAGTTTACATTCCATGTGGGAAATAGGTACATGTATGTAATAAATCCTAATTTTTATTTTTCAAATAAAGTCTAGTTTAAGAAGTAAGACAATTGGGGATGCAAAGTACCACTAACTGGGCCAGGGAGATAGCTCAGTAGAATAAGCACTTGCCTGGCAAGCGCAGGGTCCTGAGTTCAATCCCCAGTACTGGAAAACAACAACAACAAAAAAAAACAGTAATTGGCTTTTAAGTTGGCCAATGAGTTTCTTTCCCCCAAAAGAGGTATGTGTGTATAACTGTGTGTGTGTGGGGGGGGTAGGTATAACAAAACTATCTTTTCTCCCAGTAAGTTCTACTTGAAAAATATATTTTGAATGCCTTTTATGTGCCTGGTGCATTATTGGGCACTGAGTCCAATAGTAAACAAGATAGATGCAGGACCTGGCTTTATGGGATGAGTGTTCTGGTGGGACCAGGAACATAGGTTTTTGTTCACCATACCCAGTGCTCATCTGAGTACCTTACACAGTGAGCATGTTACAAACTGCTTGGCACAGGGCCTGGCACTAGTGAGGCATACAGTATGGCAGCCAGTGGTGGAGGTGGCATTGCAGGTGAAAAGCTATAATTTCTTTTGCAGGTGCTAAAGACTGGAGGCATTTGATAAATCCTCTTAGGAGGAATATTGTCCTATGCAGCCCTTGGCCTATGAGGGGAGATGAGTTAATGAATATTCCTAGGTAAGGTATATTCCTGTGAGGTATGTTCCAGGTAATGAATATTCCTGTGGTTTCCCTCCGTGGTTCAGGGCCTAACAAAGGGCCACGGAGCCCTGTGCAGTTCTGGGGACCTGGGGAACAGCAGTTCCTGCAGTGATGAGCTGGTAGCACTGGCAGCTACATGCGAAGTCTCGCCTGCACCCAACCACACATGGGTCAGTGTCCCCATTTTGCACTTGTGGAAATTATTCAGCAATATGAAATCTGCCCTAGTGTCACAACAAATGACACCTGCTTTTAACAGTAGCGAGCTTTGCCATGCAGTTATTAAGTTCTTCATATACTTGAACTCATCTTACAGAGGAAGCAACTAAGGCACAGAGAAATGAAGTCTGTTGACAGTCACTTAGGGAGTGGCAGGGCAAAGGGAATGTGATGCAACACTAAAATGGGTCAAGCACTGCAAAGGAGACCAGCCAGGGGTTTCTCGAACACGGATGAGCTCTTGTGGCAGTTCATGGAGCTGAGAAAAGGGCTGGCTCCGTCAGTGTTCCATGCCAGGTGTGTTCTGGTCATACGAGCTGCACTGGCCCTGGCTTAGGGGTTTTAGGAAAGTTAGTGAAAGGGTGGGGGCCAGTGAAAGGACATAGGGTGTACTCTGAGGTAAGTAAGAAGCTGAAATCTAATCCTGATTCCATTATTCACAATAACAGCCAGCCTGTAAGCCATGGCTTGCCAATTTATTTATGTATTTATTTGCGGAACCGGGGATTGAACTCAGGCCCTTGCGCTTGCCAGGCAAGCACTTACTGTACTGAGCCATCTCGCTGGCCCTGGCTTGCCAATTTAATACTTAGAATTACATGAAGTGTTTGTGTTGGTTACTGAGTTATTGGCACCCATCACCCCATAGGTGTCCACACTCCAGGCAAACGCCTCTCTTGCCTTTCCCAAGACCACCAGGGCCTTCCTGGAGAAGCCAGTGTTCCTCTAGGGGTTGGCCCCCAACATTCTTTTTGGAAGTTTTCTCTTATTTCCAACTTGAGGCCTAGCAACTCCAGAGCACTGTGAATTTTTTTTTTTTTTTGCCACCAGAGGTCGCAAGTCACTCATCTGCTGTGCAGAATTAAACATGAAGCTTCCTCTCACTTTTCTTTTTCTTTGGCCTTCTCCTCTTCCCTCTTTCTCCTTCCTCCTGCCCTTTCTTCCTCCTTTTCCCCCTTCTTCCTCTCATTCCTGCTTCTTCCAGCTTTGTACTTCCTATTGTTTCTTCTTTTCCTCACTCCCTTGGACTTGTTCATTTATTCACTCAACAGCACCTTAGCTGAGCATCTCTGTCCATGGGGCAGGCCCTGTGCTAGTCACTGTCAGTGTCACAAGCAGGACAGAGTGGGATGTGCGCTTCCTTCCTGTCTCAGTTTTTCATCCATTCTCTCACGTCTTCATTCTTTCACCAGGTGTTTAGTGAGTGCCTTGGCTGTGTCCAGCTCTGTCAGATTCTAAAGAAGCTACAGTGCTGGGCGAGTCAGAGGCCGCCCTGGAGCCTCCAGCGCTGTGCTGCACAGCTGTATTCTATGACTTTCTCACTCATCTCCCTGATTCCACCCAGCCCCCACCTTCTTCCTCATGCAGCAGACAGAGGGAGCCACCTAAAACCAGATTATGCCACCCTCTTTCCAGAAGCTTGATGACTTTCCACCCTATGTCTGTGTTTCTGTATTTGTGTTGCACTTCAATAAAAAGCTTAAGCAAATGTGAGTAGAAACTACCATCAGGTTCCCCCTTCCAGCTGTTCCCTGCCCTAGGGCCCCATAATCTTGAGCCTGGAGCACTGTAGCTGCCTCCGCATGGGCCTCCCTCACTTATGCTGCTGTCACCCCACTGCCCCCCAAGCTGTCATCCTCTAGAGCAACCTGGGAAAGCCCATGAAATCTCAGTTCATGTCCTGTTCTTCTATGTGGACTCTCCAGGGGTCCCACCTCATTCGGGGTCAGTCTGTCCTGCTCCACCCCAGCCTTTGCCTTCTGGACCCCTTGCTTTCCTACCTTCCCAGCACCTCTGAGGGAGCCACACTTCCAACATGCCGGTCTGTGCTGATTGCAGGGCCTTTGTGTCTGCTGTTCTCTTCACCTCACACAGTTCTCGTAGATCTCTCAGGGCTCCCTCCCTTGTCCCTGCCAGATGCCACTTTGTCTGCAAGCCTCCCATGAACACCCTATGTGTGGGGTGACTCCCCACCCCCAGCTGTCTCCCCAGTTTTCTCCACCTGGGATCAGTCCGACCACCTGGCATCCTTGCACCTGCCCCTCTCACATGCATCCCATCAGTGTCCTCCTCTAGATCCTGGAACCTGCAGAGAGGCTTGCTCAGCCCTCTGTTCTAGCCTTAGTTGCCAAAACAACTGGCATGCAGTAGGTGCTCTGTAAGTCCTCACTTGGTGGGGAGGCGGCACTGGGGACAGAGCCCAGGCCCTATGCGTGAGTCACACCCACAGCTTTTTTCAGGAACTTGATAAATTGGCCAGACCAGGCTTGAATTTGATTCTGCTTTAGCCTCCTGAAGTGGTGGGATTATAGGTGTGCTCCACCATGCCGAGTGCCCATAAGTATGTACTGGATTGAGTTGAATTCTCCATTACAAGACCAGCCAGTGCCTGTCGGAGAGAATCAGTGCCCCACGTGTGGAAGCCATCTTCCTGTTCACACACACGTACACACACATTCCACCTACCCGTAGTTTTCCCTACTGGAGGCAGAGCAGAATGATGTCCTGGCCTGTGGTCTGGAACAAAAAAACAGTCAGAACACTGGGAGTCCAGTGCCGATCAAAGGCCCCTTCGTGTTTGTAAACCTCTCCCTCTGCCTGGGACAGAGGAGGGTAAGGGGATGGCTCAGAATCCAGGCCTTCCCCAGGGTGAGGAATAGCCCAGGAGGCCGAGGCGCTTGGCCACCACTCCAGGGGACGTAAAGGGTGACAGCCTGAGGCCTCGCTGCTGGGGCCTGCTTCAAAGGCAATATTGCTCTTGGAGCTGCAGAGGCCTTGAATGAAATGTTGCACTGAAAGATGCTGACAGTGGCACCAGGGAAGGAAGGGGAGGGAGACAAGAGTCCCTTCTAGAGAGGGAAAGCTGGAAGTTGTACCAGTACTCCCCCATCCCCCATCTCCCTCTCTCCTCTGCGTTAGTATTCATTGTTGCACTAAGCACTGTGTGATATGCTCCGACCCTTACACATTTATAACTACTCAAAAAGCTCTGAGAATTTGGTCTGGCTTAACCAGTGCAGTATCTCTGAGACTGAGGCTGGTGCCTGGCACAGAGTAGCCGCTCAGTTAGTCCTTGTGGAAGAATGATGCTCATGACTTTGATTGATATTCACAGCAATGTACTAGGATGATTCACAGAAGATTTGATCACTCCCTATGTATGGGTTCTCTGCTGCGATCCAGGCACTGTTCTGGGTACTGGAAATGTGGCCAGGGACAAATGAGGTGAGCTGCCTGTTCTCCAGTGGAAGGTCATTTCCAGTGACAAGTCATGCTATGAAAGAGATACCAGGGGAGACTGTACAGGGTGAGTGCGGCCACAAAAAGCAAGCTACTCTTTGTAATATTGGGTTGTCATGGCAGCTCTTTGAGTTAAGACCCAAAGGAGAAGGAACCAGTCACTGTGATGGTAGTGCGGGTTGAAGGGAGGGTGCCAGAGGGGTCCAGGCAGAGGGGCAGTAAGCACAAAACTTCATGTGTTCAAGAAGAAGAAGGCAGGCTGCCAAGAGCGTGGCAGATAGTAGTGGAGACAGGAAGTGGAGTACAGAGCCAAAGAGTGAGGCAGGACCCAGCCATTCACTTCAAGAGCCCAGTGCAGCCTTGGCATGCAGCAAGCCCTCAATAACTGTGTCAGCGGCTGCCACTAATACAGCCCCTCACACCTTACATAGCCTTTAATTTTCCAGTTCAAAATTATTAGTACTATTTAGTGAGGGGTCAGTAGCTAGGTGGCCCTGTACTAGATGAATAAGCATGAAGAGTACTTTGCATAGTGATTGGCTTTTCATTCATTGGTCCCGGCACAGTAACTTCAGCTGCAGATAACCGGAAACGAACACTTCTCAGGTTGAGCATAGGAGGGTGGAGGAAGTACAGGGGTAGTCCTGTGCATTCCTGAAGGTACATTCCTCCCAGCTTGCTGCTTGTATATATCCTTCGCTGTCAAGGTCACCTTGTGTTCTGGTTATCTATTACTGTACTATAAAATCACCTCAAAACATCAAACAGGGTAAATTTTGTTATTTTGCCTCATTCCCAGGTTGCCTGGGCTCCGTAAGGTGGTTCTTCTGTTCCATATGGTATAGTTAGGCCACCATATGGAGCACGGAAGAACAGTAATCAATTTATTTATCCTTTTCCATTTTTAAGTATCAATACAATCTTTTCCTATCATTTATCTATTGGCCAGTATGAAGCTTTATATGCATTTTTTCATATAATTCTTAGCACAGTGCTTGGAACACAATTTTATAAGTAGCAAGTTTTGTCCTTTGAGAAATGATAGTTATTATTTCATACTAATATTAGTACAATAAAATTACCAGCACCTGGACTCATATTCTGCAGCTTAGTGTGGGTGCCAGTAGTCAGCCCAGCTCAGCGCAGGGGGCCCCTTGCCAGCAGTGCCCATCATCCGATGTCTGGCTGGCTGCTTAGCTGAGACAATCTAGGTGAGAGGCAGCAGCATTTGGCATCATGAGAGGCATCTCTGAGTTTCACAGCCATCTGGAAGGGTGGTTGTGACAATAAAATGAGAAAATCTGGGTAGCACTGGGCATAGTAAGTCCTCAGTCATGGCACTAAATGCTTGGGACCCCTTGATGGAAGGCAAAGGAAAGAAGCGGGAGCCTCCTTGTGTAGCTGAAGCACGTCTCTGGAAGTCAGGCATGAATCAGAGTCCCACATTACGTATATAACTTTGTGTTCTTTTGGTGACTTGTGGGGAAAGCAGCTCAGTAAGCAGGTGGGAACAGGGCAAGCGGCAGTGTGTGTCATGGGAATTTAAGCCCCGTATGTAGTAGCTGTGTGACCTTAGATAAATGCCTTAATGTCTCTGAGTCTCGGTTTCCTTATCTGCCCAATGGACATACCTAGCAGGGGTGGAAAATACATTTTAGACAAAGCATCCATTGACTGTGGAAGCTTTTTAAGAATTCCCTTCCATACTCTACTATTTCCTTTTCACTGTCAAGAGGAAGGAACCAAAAAAAAAAGAAAAAAAAAAAAAGAAAAGAAAAGAAAAGAAAAGAAAGAAAGAAAAAGGAAAAAGAAAAAGAAATTCATGGGTCTAAGCTTGGGGCCACCTTTTCTCCTGTAGGGTGCCAAGGTCTGAGTCTTCCAACTGGGAACCTGATGTCCTACAAAGTCCCCTTCCTATAAGAAGCTGTAATTCCAGTAAGAAAAGTAATGTTGGCAGTAATAGTTATATACTTCCAGCTAACAAATTGCTCTATAACTTAGTAGTAGAAAGCAAGTGTTTCTCAGTTCATGGATTATGTGAGTCAGAAATTTGGACAGGGTGGTGTCCAAATTTTGGGAGGGATTGTCTCTGCTCTACCACATCTGGCTCTAGCTGGGAGACTCAGAAACTAGAACTGTAGACATCTGAAGTCTTGTTCAGTCATACGCTGTTAGCCAACACTGGCTGCTGCCTGCGAGCCTGGGTCTCTTGCCAGGCCCCTCTTTGTGTAGCTTTTCTGCCTGGTTTAGCTTGAACTTCAAATACAGTAGCTGGGTTTCAAGGACAAAGGTCCCAAGAATGAGCAAACAGGCAGAAGCTGTGCCCTCCTCATGACTTCACCTTGGGAATCACTTAACTCCACTTATACTGTGCTCTTATTGGTTGGAATGTCCCTAGCCCCCTCCCACATTGAAGAGGCGGCACATAGATTCCCAACTCTCAGTGCAAGTAAGTTCCAGGAATAACAGTTGCTGTCACGGACTGAATCCTATACAGGGTCATGATCAATTCTTTTTAGTTTTAGTTTTTTGAGGATTTTTCACTTTGATTTCCATAGTGGTCGTACTAGTTTACATTCCCACCAGTAATGTAGAAGGATTTCTTTTTCCCTTCCAGCCTTGTTAGCATTTGTTATTATTTGACTTTTTTTTTTTTTAAGGTAGTCATTTTTTTCTGGAGCAAGATAATCTCACAGTTGCTTTAATTTACATTTCTCTAATAATAGCCAGAGATGTTGAACATTTTTTCACACATTTATTGGCCACATGTACTACTTCTTCAGAGAAGTATCTATTCATTTCAGTTGCCCATTTATTGAACTGATATTACATGGGAGAGGGTAGTTTTTCAGTTCTTTATATACACTAGATATTAGTCCTCTATCCAAACTGTGGCTAGCAATTTTTTTCTCATTCTGTAGGCTGTCTCTTTATTCTATTGGTTGTTTCCTTTGCTGTACAGAAGCCTTTTAACTTGTTATAATCCCATTTGATGATTCTTGATGTTACTTCTTGTACAATTGGGCTTCTGCTCAGAAATTCTATGCTACATCTTCAAGAGCTTTACCTATTTTGTCTTCCAGCAGATTGTTTCTGTTTTTATATTTAGATATTTGACCCATTTTGATTCATGTGGTGCGAGGTACGAGTCTAGCTTCAATCTTCTGCGTGTATGAGGCCCATTTTTCAAGCACCATTGCTAAAGAAGCGAGCTCTTCTCCAGCATAGGTTTAGCTGAATGTGCCTGGATTTCCTTCTGCATCATTTGGTCTTGTCAACTGATCCACATGTCTAGTTCTGTGCCAGTCCCATGTCTTTAAAAATTTATTTATTTATGTGTGTGTGTGTGTGTGTGTGTGTGTGTGT
>NDGN011557026.1:17398-33870 GCA_002564285.1 Tympanoctomys barrerae | reverse complement strand
TCCTCTTCCTCCTCTTCCTCCTCCTTCTCTACCTCCTCTTCCTCTTCCTTCTCCCTCTTCCTCCTCCTTTTCTTCTTCCTCTTTTCCTCCCCCCTCCTCCTCTTCCTCCTCCTTTTCTTCTCCTCTTCCTCCTCTTCCTCCTCTTCTCTCTCCTCTTCCCCCTCCTCCTCTTCTTCCTCCTCCTTTTCTTCTCTTCCTCCTCCTCTTCCTCCTCCTTTTCTTGTCTTCCTCCTCCTCTTCTTCTTCCTCCTCCCTCTTCCCTCCTTTCCCCTCCCCCTCCCCCTCCTCTTTCCCTTCCCCTCCATTATTGAAAACTTTCTGTGCTGTCCCCCATGGGCTTCAATTCTTTCTTCCAATCCTTCCTGGGTCCCAGGTGCCCACTTCCTGCCTCCTCCTCCTCCCTATGTAGCTGTATTCCTTGCTGACCAAGCCTCAGGCAGGCTTTTTCTCTGCTGCTCACCACTCCACCATCTTCCTAAAAAAATCCCAGTTTCACTTTTCTTCAACGTTTACATGCCAGCCAGGGGTGATGGCGCACATCAATATCCCAACTACATGGGAGACTGAGGCAGGAAGATCACAAATCTGAGGCCAGTTTGGGCAACCTAGTGAGGTGGGTCCTATTTCAGAAGTCTTTGGAAGGGTTGGGGGTATAGGTCTGTGGTACAGCCCTTGCCTAGCGGCACAGGGCTCTAGGTTCCATCCCCAGTGCCACGCCAAAGGGGGGAGAGGCTCCTGTGCCAGAGAGCGGAGAGAGGCTGGAAGGCGATATCCCAAGAGGCTAGCTCTCTGCGTGGCCTGCTTGTGGGTGCTCCTTATTTTATTCTTATACTTTCTCTCAAGAAGTTCTATCAAGATGTTTTGTGTGTGTGTGTGTGTGTGTGTGTGATCTTGGGGATTGAATGCAGAGCCTTTGCACTGGGGTACACCCCCATCCTTTTTGTTCTAGTTTGAGACAGTCTCACTACTGTAAGTTGATCAGTTGTCCCGACTGGGCTTCAACTTCTGACCTTCAGCCCACGAGTGCTAAGATCATAGGCAGGAGCCACCACTCCCAGCTCAGATGTCCTTTACGTTTAGGTTAGACAATAAAGTGGAGCCCTGAGAGGGAACCTGGAACAGATGACAGAAGCTCAAGTCAAAGGCGAGTCTTGACTGCCGGCTGGCTGCGGCTGCTCCGGCCCTGATCCCAAGAGTGTGGAGAGGAGCCTGGCGTGGTCTTACGGGGAGCAGGGAACACCTAGGGTGACTCATCTCCTTTAGAGAGAAGCTTCATGGAGAAAAGCCCGGGGTGCCATCTCTGACCCACACTGCGGGGCCTAGGGCTTAGGGAGGGCGGGGGCTTCACGGAGAGCAACAGTTGGTGTCGTTTTCTTTTTGTTTTTTGAGACAGGGTTGCATTGTGCAGTTCAGGCTGGCCTTGAACTCCCACTGATCCTCATGCTTCAGCCATGGGTGGCCATTTTCAGGGATTTTTATTCATCTCGTTTGGGTTTTGGTAATGGGCATCGAAAGAGCCTGTGCTGAGCGTATCCATCACAGAGCCATATCCCTGGTCCTGGGGGCGGTTGGCGTCTGGAATCCAGAGCCCCCTGTGACCAGGGAGAGAAACTGCCTGCTCAGAAAGCCATTTAGTCATTGTCACCAAGTGACTCACATCAGCCAGCTCTGGTTTCAGGTCCCATTTTTGAGCTATAGTGGCTTCCCCCGCCCTTTATTCTTTGGGGGAATCCAGTAGAACCTCATGCATGCTGTGCAAGCGCTGCCCAGGGGCCTTCTTTGCGTTTGCCAGGGAAGCACTTATTCTACTGAGCCATCTCCTCAGCCCTCCAGGCGCCTTCTGACCAAGTGTCCTGCTTCACTGGCACAAAGGGGAGCACATCTGGAACCTGAACCCACCCAAGAGTTGGGGTGCTTTCTGGGTCCTGCAGTGACAGTCACAGCCTTCCTGGCTGTTGTCTTCATGGTGTGTCTGTGAGGAGACTTCCATTAGCCTGTAGCATGCAGGCTGGTGACCTCACTGCTCCATGTGACAAAGGTCCTTAAAGGCCAGGGAGGGGTCAGCAAGGGGTGGCAGAGAAGCTGGGGAAGTAAGACCAGGACCCAGTGTCGCTGTTGTGGGCCTCCTCTTTCTTCCAGGCCACAGAAGCCACCAGGGGGTGGGTGTCAAAGCCACTAGGGGTGCAGTCAAGCAAATCTGATTTAGGGGCAGCTAGAAAGGGAGGGAGCAAAGAGAAGAAAAAGGAAGGTGCTCCCCAGTCGCCATCATGGCTAATCCGGGAATGAGCCACTAAAAGACCAGCTTGGGACAAATCTGTGGCTTTTTGTTTTTGTTTGTCTTTTTGAGACAGGGTCTCTGCCCTTTCAGGTTGGCCTTGAGCTCATTCTGTAGCCCAGGCTGGTCTGGAACTTGTGCTCCTCCTGCCTCAGCCTCCCAGAACGCGTGGGTGACAGGTCTGGGCCACCGTGTCCAGCTTCAGCGTAGCTATCTCTTTGTGTCCTTTTTATACTTTGCCTCCCCTCCCGGGAACTGGAGCTCCAGGGCAGAGGCCGAGTCCTGTCCAGGGCTGGCCTGCGTAGATATAGCCTGGCACACTGAAGTTTCTGAAATACTTATTTAATCCACGAGCGGACAAAGGTCATTGCTGGGCCAGCCATTAAAGGGAAGTGTCTGCGTTCCTGACCAGACCCCCACTAAAGGCTATACTTTCTCCAAGACAGATGTTCAATTTGACCCCAAAACAAGGCCTTCCCTTCTGACTCGTGTCCCCGGCTGAGTTTTCTCTGCAGTTCCTGAGCATGCCAGGACCTCGCGCCACTTTCCTGCCGGTTGAGCCTCAGTGCCTGGCTGAATCATTCCCCAAGTCCTTGTTGAGAGAATGAGTGGCCTTTGGGGATTGGCAAGTGCCTTGTGACCATTAGGAAGCTGATAAGCAAAGAAAGCGCTCGGAACCAGGCCTAGTGGCTCACACCTGCAATCCCCACACCGGGATGCTGAGGCAGGAAGGTCCTGTGAATTCAATGCCAGCCTGGGCTGCACAGTTTAAGGCCATCCTGGACTGCATAGCAAGATCCTATCACAAACAAAACAAGATGACAGTCAGCATTCAGCCCTGTGTGTGGGATGGGGGGGGACGAACAGCTCCCTAGCACCAGGGAACTTTTGAGAAATGCAAATTCTTAGGCCCTCTGCAGACCAGTTTAATGGGAAACAGGTGGGGGAGGGGGTCCTAGTAACCAGCTCTCCAAGGGATACTGTTTGCAGGTTTGCGGTCCTCTGGCTTACGAATGTGATCCACTTTTCTCCCTCTTACTCCACGCTATTATATTTTAAGAGGCTTTAACTGTCTGTTATTATAATCTGTTTCCTCCTCTTTCTGTTTTCTTTCTTTTTCAATGGTGGTACTGGATGTTAAAGCAATCCGCATCCCTTATGGAAGATGGGAGGCAGGCTCACTAAGTTGCCCAGGCTGGGCTCAGCTTTGCTTAGCACCCTGCCTTGGGCTCCCAGAGTGCTGGAATTGCAGGGCTGTGCCACCAATCCTGGCATAGAGCTCCATCTCGTCCAGCTCTGGCCATTAGGCAAAGAGTAGTTGCAAGCTGGTGCCAGAGCTGGGGTCAGCCCCATTTCCCAAGCTCTAGTGCTAGGAGCGCAGCCTGTGTGCTGTGAGCTCTCAGATGAGGTGGTAGGTTTCCAAGGGGCTGCTGTGGTACAGGTGACCTGTGGTCACGCCCTGGCCCCTCTACGCGCTCCCTCAAGGGCGAAGGAGCTACCGCATGTACATGCCCCTCCAAGCATGTGCCACGGCCCCACTCCCTCCCTCCCTCCCTCCCTCCCTGGTGGGCAAACTCTGGGCATCCATCAGTCTGTTAATTGTACTAATTAGAGATCGCAGAGGTGTTAATTGGGAAACCCTGGTATTGTGCCTGTTTGGGGAAGAAACCGTCAATAAAAATTAATTGATGAGCTGGCAGGGCCGCCGGCTCAGGTCCAGGCAAGGCGTGGGTCCAGGCGAGGCGCGGGGTGCAATGGCCAATGTTACTGCTCAGATTAAGCGACTGTTAATTAAAAAGCCATGGTAATTAATACTCCTGACGCCATATGGGCCCGCAGAGAGGCACAAAAGATTTCTCCACGTGTGGGGCTCCCTATCTTTTTTCCTTTTCCCCCACGCACTCCCAGGAAGATGGAACTGTCCTTCCCGCAAGAAAGGTGGGCAAGCCCTGGGCATACTTGGAGGGAGCACTGGCACATGCTTGGCCCTTGGGAGGAGGCAGTACCCTGCGGCCGCAGAGTCTCCCAGAGCGGAAGAGGTGGCTGTGGCTTGACCCAACTTCCTTTCCACGTTGTCTGTGGGAGCCTGAGGGCCTGGCCAGGCCTCTGGGTGCCCTTGGTCCCCCAAGGGGGAACTCTGCCCACAGGAGTCCCCACCCCCAAATAGCTCTGCCCCATTGAGGTAGAAGAGGCAGCTGGGTGGGGCAGAGCCCTCGTCCCAAGTAAGTCCTAGAAAGACCCCGCTCTGGCTTGCAGGGGGAAAGAGCAGCCCGGTCCCTGAGCCAGGGCAGCGAATCACTCAGCCACCCCCGCCCCCACGCGCGCCTGGACCCCAGCAGAGGTCTAAGGCTGCTGCTGCTGCTGCTCCTGCCTTTCCTCATGCGGGTGGGGATGGGTGGCGAAGGCAGAGGGCGCTTGGGCCATGGGTTGGAGTGAGTCTCAGGGCCCTGGTGGTTCCAGTGGCCTCCATCTACATCCTGGGAGGTTGAGGCCCAGCTCACCCACAGTACAGGGTGTGCCCTAGTCCCGTTGTACAGTTGCACACCCTGTGGCAAGGGGACAGGAGGTGACAGGCTTCTGGCAGGCCCAGCTCTGGAGGGCAGGTGTCCCAGCGCAGAGGCAGGAGGGGTCAGAGCTGGCCAGGGAATGGCTGCCAGGCCGGGTTTTTGGGGATGGATGCTTGTGGGTGGGCAGGAGGTGCTGAGTGTGTGTCACCAGGGCCAGGGCCAGGCCCTGGGAGGGAGCAGAGCATGCCACATGGGAATTATTGCCATTCATGCACCCTGCGGAAATGACTTTTCAAATGCATATAATCTCAAGCATGCAAATGAGAGGCTTGCTTCACCCTGTTTAATATGAATGATCAGCCTGTGAATAGCTATTATTACACGCCACATTGCAACAATTATGTTGTTCCCTGGGTGTCGCTCTGTGCGCCCCCCCCATGGGAGATGGGGAAGAAAGGGACACTTCTGTGTGTGTCCTCCTTCTTTTTTTGCTCCTTTTCCCAAACTTGCTGTCTGATATACAACTTTGCCATGTTCCCATAAATATTGGAAGGGGATGTTACCTTACCCCGGGCAAGTAACCGCTCAGTTTTCTCTGCTCTCTTCTGAGTGCATGTACACCCGGGGCACTGGCCTTTGTCCCCTGGGGCCCAGGAGTCCTCAGATCTCCAAGCAGCTACACTGGGATTCAGGGTGGCAGCTGCTCTTCACCCCCAGCAGGGCCAGGGCTGGGGAAAGGGAGTGGAGTGGCCACATACTCCCCTCCCCCTCCTGTCCAGAGGTCCATGTCAGGTGGGGGCTGCTCCTGTGGGCGGCCGGGTGGGTGGCTTTGGGGGAGGCAGCTGAGCCCTGGGCTGCGGTGGGTGGAGCGCGGCGCCTACTCCATCCATCACTCACAGCCACCAGGCCCCAGGCTGATGTAGCCATTAAGGCCCAA
Organism: Tympanoctomys barrerae; assembly: GCA_002564285.1. Lineage (NCBI taxonomy): Eukaryota > Metazoa > Chordata > Mammalia > Rodentia > Octodontidae > Tympanoctomys > Tympanoctomys barrerae. The sequence goes on along the minus strand of NDGN011557026.1, from coordinate 28,151 downwards.
GAGACCAAGCGCTCAATGTCTTCCAAACCGTCACCGTCACCGACGTCATGCCCTCGCTTCCCCAGGACCCGGGGATGGATGGGTAGCGAGGGGCAGGGGAGGAATCCTAGGGACACAAGTACACCAGTGTGAGACACCCAGGAGGCCCGCGGGCTTTGCTGCATATGCCATGTGGGGACCTGTGAGTCTGGGGTCTGAACGCTGGCCAGGAGCTGGAGTGTCATGTTCGTAGGCATCATATACACTTGCTCAGGGGAGCCTCATGGGTGTTGTTGCAGTTTCTCCCTAAGGCACCCTAAGAGTGGAATTCAGCCCACCCAGGGTCAAGAAAACTAGGGTTTAGGGGTACTGGGCAGGATTTGGACAGTTGAGTGTAAGGAGGCACAGCAGCCCCTCAGCCAGGCCATGCCCCCACCCTTGACCTTCCTGGTCCTCCTGGCCTCTGGGAAGTTGAGAGCCCTGTCTGGGCCTAAGGGTCATCCCTCACTCTCCACCCTCAGTCCTACACCCTTATTTCTTCGGTGCCAGGCTCAGCCCCAGGGCAGGGTGCTTAGTACTTGCGTTTCCCCACCTGCTCAGCTAGGACAGGCACAGCTGCCCGTGGTGCTCCCAGGAGGAACCCAGGGCCGGTGGGCTGAGGAGAGAGGACAGGATCCTTTGGGCCAAGGACAGGGCGGAGGGCTGCAGACAGGCAGGTGGAGTGCAGGCCCATCCCTGCCACCAGGCGCTCTCCACGTCTCCCTCAGGGCCAGGCCACTTGCAGCCAGGTTCCCTGTAGAAGCTGGTAGCATGGGACCTTCAGTGTCCTGGAGACCAGGCCCTGCCCTGAGGGAAGTCCCTGCCTGGATGGATTAGGGTCCTGCTGGTGTTCCCTCTCCACCCCCTAGAGCACTCTGGCTCGGAGCCAGAGACAAGTTTAGGAGCCTGTGGGACTTCAGTGGCAGAAGAGGAGCTGCTCCCCACTCAGATCTTGGAGTGTGGGAACACTGGGGACCCACACCCCCATGAAGGGTCCCGGGAAGTTGAGGGGGAGGCAACGCTCCAGGTCTCAGCGCCTCCCCGTGTCTCCTCCTCCAGGTCCCGCTGGAGCGACATGATGGTGGAATCTGCCTCGGAGACAATCAGGTCGGCTCCATCTGGGCAGAACGGCGTGGGCAGCCTTTCTGGGCAGGCGGATGGCGGTGGCGGGACTGGGGCTGCAGGCACAGCCGCCAGCGGCCCGGGCAGGGACGCAGTGGCCGCCCCGGACAGCAACGGGGAGATGAGCCCTGCGGAGCTTCTGCACCTCCAGCAGCAGCAGGTAGGTGCGGCTCTTCCTACCTCTGCCCACATCTCCGTCTGTCAGTCTATCAGTGCAGAGCCCAGCCCAGCCCTGAGCCTGCAGGCCTCCAGGGCTTCCCTCCCTCTGTGCCTGCCAGGAGGTGGCCCTGAGCCTGGGGTGGTGGAGAGAGATTAGCAGGCCTGAGGCCTTGAGTTCAGGAGCTGGGACTAGGCCCAGAAATGTCCTGAGGACAGACCGGCGCCTCTCTACCCTGGTGCTGGCTGGGAGAGGGTAGATTAGAGGGGCCAAGGGTGCTTGTGCCCAGGGGAGACTTCACTTCATCTCTGAAAACTTTCCTGCCCCTGGGTCAACATGGGTCCCAGCTCCAAGCTGTGCAGCGATTCTACTTCCTGATTAAGTTTCCCGGCACCAAGCAAAGGCCAGGGCCAGAGGCGAAGATGGGCCTCTGTTTCAGACTGTGCTCCTAGAAGTTGTTGCTGGTGTCACTGGTTCCTGGAGGCTCCACTGGGACCCTGGAAAAGTGGGGCTCCGCCTGTCCCTCCCCACCCACCTCCAAGGGCAGGCATGTTGATGCAGGTCTGCAGAACCAGCTACTCCTTCCTGAGGCTGAGGCGGGAAGGTGGCGCAGAGTTTTAAGACCAGCCTGGGCAACACAGTGAGACCCCATCGTGGTAAGGGAGGCACTGCTCCTGGGCCCCCACCACTCACCCAGCACATCAGCCCATAAGCCTTTAACACTCCCCAGAGCCAGAGGTCGGACAGCTGCTGGCCGGGCTCTGAAACAGGAATGGGAGGAACCTGGGTTAGCTCCCAGATGGCCCGCACCCCACAGCAGTGTGACCTTGGCCGAGTTGTGGGCCGCCCTGCAACAGGGCTGACTTGGCTCCGGAAGTGGCAGGGCTCTGAGGATCAGACACAGCCTGGGTGTGAGCCCCTTGCACTGGCTGGCCTGCGTGAGTGTGGACATGGGCAGAATCTAACAGTCACCTCCCCCAGCCTGCCAAGAGTGGGAAGGGCCTGTCTCCTCTCTGAGGAGGGAATTTGGTGGCCTCTTCCAAACCTCCTGGAGTAGGTTTTCTGGGGAAGAGACACACAAAGTCTGTGCCCACTGCTGGGAACAGGTCAGAGGACAAAATCCTAGCCTTTATCAAAATAACAAAACACACCGATGGGCAGTCCCCAAGTCCACTGTGGGCGGGGCCAGCCCCCATCTCCCTGCACCTCTGTGTAAACAGCTCTGAAAAATTTCAAGTGCGGCAGGAGGTGGAGGGGAGAAGATGCCAAAGCTGGAGAGCTTCTTTTGAAAAATGACTGAAAGCAAAGCAGGAACGCAGATCTGGAGAAGCAGGGTGATGTTTGGGTGGGGAGCGGCGGGACTGTCTGTACTGATCAGGTTTCTGGGTCCCACACTGCACACGAGTCAGCTCCACCATCCGCCCTGCACATTCCAGTTATTCCTGTTTGTTTTGGGGAATATCCCAAAGTCCTGGAAAATCCTATATCGGTTTCACAAATAAACTGGGGTGGGTGGGGATCTGGAGGCAGGCGCAGGGCTGTTTTATCCATTTGGGCTCACTGTGGGCACAGTGCCTGGGGCCAAGGAAAATATTTGAGACTTTAAAAAAAAGTTTTCTTGGCTTCAAACTCTAAAATGAACTCTGCAAAATTAAAATTACAGGATTTCCAATTAAAATGAAACAATCCGGGGGCCGTCCCTCCGCCACCCCCATAGATACGAATGAGGCTTGCGGGGGGGGGGGGACGCTACACGGTAATGCTGTGGTCCCCCAGCAACACGAGAGGTACACAAGGGTGTGAGACCCAGGGCCTGGCCTTGATTCCTCCGGACCGCCCATCCCTGCCAGGAAGTCCTTCGAGAACAACTTCATTTACGCCGAGTCACGAAATCGCCTCTCTATCCCAGAGTTCTGATATTTTTATTTCCATTTCAAAAATGAAGGAGCCAGAGAGAGGCATCGCTGTGTCCAGGTGACACAAAAGCAAGTGCTGGGCCTGGTGTGCCCCCCCCATTCCCGGGGCGGGCACTCCCTCCCGCCCCTCCCAGCCCGCAGTGCCCTGTGGGAGCTGACCGAGTTCTCAGCCTGGGCTGGGGGCTGTGGACTGCAGCAGGCTGAGGAGAAAGAGGTAGCTGGGAGTGACTCCCGGGCCCTGCCCGGGGCTGCGCGCCTCTAGCTCTTTTATGTCGGGATATTCTTGCTAAGTTGCCCAGGTTGACTTCCAATTTGATGGTCTTCGTGCCTCAGCCTCCTGAGTAGCTGGAATGACAAGTTTATGCCATCCAATTCAGCCCTAAAGGGCTTAAAACAAAATAAAAAGTGGGTAAGGTTGCATGTACCTATTGCCCTGGTACTTCGGGAGACTGAGACAGGATGATTGTAAGTTTGAGCCAGTCTGGGCAGTTTACTAACTTATTTATTAACCCCATCTCAAAAGCTTAAAAAAATTTTTTTTAAGATAGGGTCTAGTTATGTAGTTCACTCTAGCCTTGAACTTACTATGTAGCCCAGGCTGGCCTCAAATTCACAGTGATCTTCCTGCCTCAGCTTCCCAAGTCCTAATATTACAGGTATGTACTACCATGCCCCACTTAAAAAAAAGATTTGTTTTTTTTAGTGGCTAGGGGTGTAGCTTGTTGCAAAGGTCTTAAGTTCAATTCTAAGTACCCAAAACAAACACAAAACAACTGGGCTTGGTGTTATGCTGCAGAAGCTGGGGGAGGAGGATCATGAGTTCGAGGTCAGCCTGGGTCTCAGAACAATACAAACACAGCCCTGGTCAGTGGTGCCACTGCAAACTCTAGAGTCAGGGGCTGACATGTGAAGTGTGGGTCCCCCCAGGCCCTGTCTTCCATCTCTGTGCCTCCCTCCCCCAGGTCTCTAGGCCCTGTCTCCCTGCACCTGTCTGTTGGTCCTTGTGCCTCTGCTCTGGGTAAACAAGCCCTGGAAACGCAGCCCTGGCCTTTAGTAATGAGTTGACAGAGAGGCAGGGAGGGCCATCAGAAGTCAGGCCCGACCGACCTGGACGAGGCAGACGGTGCGCCTGTCATGCGGTTTCCATGTGCCCAGCACGCCTGGGGCTTGTTCACACAGAAGCTGGGGCAGCCGGCTGCCTGGCCTGGGCTGGTCCTACGGGGTGGGAGCCACCTCTCGGGGCTGCCACCAGGGACCCTCCCTCCACAAGGGGACATATGCCAGGGCTGGGACTGGAGCTGGTGACCTCCTGCTGCCATCGCAGGGAGCCCTAGACCAGCAGTGGCAGACGCTGCCGGCCTCTCCCAGCCATGGCCAAAATGCCTGGCTGTGCACTCCCCTTTTCCAAATTTTCATCCTGCAGGATGGTGTTTTTTATTTAGAAGTTACCGCTTTGTCTTATCTTCCTTTTTTATTGTTGACTTCAGTTATGGATGGTGTATTTGTTTTGAGGTATGTTTTAAAGACAAGAGTCATTAAGTTGCCCAGGCTGGCCTCGAACTTTTGATCCCCCTGCCTCAGCCTCCCAAGTGGTGGGAGTCCACAAGCAGCCATTGCGCCTTGCTCTGAAGCATTATCTGAATCTGATCACCTATATAAAAATGTCCCCAGTGTGCGTGGGGCTTCCTCAGGGATCCCACAAATACCCTCCCGGCTCTCTGATAATAGGAGCTGCCGAGGGCTGAGGAGGGCCTGGACCAGACCTGGGAGGCAGAGGCTGTCGACTGGGTGAGGGGAGCCAGGCTCGTGGGGCACAGGCAGAGCTGAAAGAGGCCTGGGCTGCACATTCCCATTGTGCACAGGTTGCAGGGGGGTGACAGGTCAGGGAGGGTCACGGAAGGGTTGCCTAGCGTCTGGGAACTCCCACCGCAGTTACCATGACAACCAGGCCAAATCCCACCCTGTTCACATCCTGTGAGGAGACTCAAAAGTGTCAGGGGGCTCTGTACATTCATGGGCTTTTAGCTCGGCCTCCTCTGCAGAGATGGGAGGCGTTGGGCTTGGGGGAGGGGGGAACAGAAGAGTGGAAGGGACTCTGGCCTTTCCTCTACATCTGCCTACCTACTTAGGGGACCAGAGGGAAGGGGGTCAGCACCCCACTGCCGCTGTGCTGCCAGCCGCATCCTGCTGTTCGCATGGAGGAGCTTGGAGACCTCACGCCCGGGTACCCTTACATACTAAGCAGGCGTGGACCATGAGGAGTGGGAGGCCTTGGGTGATGTGCTGGGGACAGGGCCAGACCTGTCACCACCCACTTCGGGGTACTCTCCAGTCCCTCCAGGAGGAAGCTGCGCTGGGGTGAGGAAAGGGCCCGGGGCCTGTGGGAGGGGGCTGCAGACCCTCTGTGCCTGCAGGAAGCCTCAGGGGTGTTGGAGCTTCTGCATTCCCTTTTTATGGCCAGTTGCTTGTCGCTACTCCTGAGGACTTCAGGGGTGGAGGGCTGGGGCCGCTGGGTCTCCCTGGGGCCCAGCAGGGGTGTGGAGAGCTGGCAGGAGACTGTGTTCCAGCGTGCCCAGGTGGGGTGCCCTGTGGTCAGAGGGACGACAGCCACACCCCGGCCACCGCACCACCTCCAGGGCATGGGGCTCCCACCCACGTGGCACTGCCTGTGTCTGCACAGTCCTGGTTTTCATTTTAATGGTTCTAATTTGAGAATGTGCCGATGTCATTTTTATGAGGTTGGTGTAAAAAAAATTTACAGCCTTTTCCAAAAAGCTTTTTTTTTCCCCAAGGAAAAAAAGTATAGAATCACTTCGGGGGTTTTATGGTCCCTTCTCCCCCACCCTCTTTTCCCCACTTCTCTGTGTAATTTCATTTTTATGTCCCTTCACTGGAGGACAAAGCCTGGCTGGTTGAGAACTTGCGCCTCCCTGGCCATGACCGTAGACTTGATTTCTGACCCCTTTCCCACCCCAGAGGAGTTGCATTTTACAGGATGGGTGTTGAATTCAAATCAAGGAGCACTTATTAGGCACCTGCTGTTTATTGGCGTTGGGCTGGGTGCCCAAGGTTGAATGGTTTTCTGTGTAAAATCCTGCAGTGCTTATTCCTTGAGTGCAGAATGAAATAGAAAAATAGTCATTGCCCCGTGCCCTCTGACACCAGCAGACCCGGGAGCAGACCCAGGAGCATCCCCGCCAGCCACTCTGAGGCTTTTTTGTTTGCTTTTTCCTACCTCAGGACCTTTGCACCTGTCTTGGCTGTCCTTGCTGGCTCCACTCCACTGAGGGCAGCCTCAAGCACTGCCCCAGAGCCTGCCTGTGTCTGTCGGGAGGTGCTCCTGGGCCTTGCTGAGGCCTCCGCCTGCTGTGGCCGTGAGGTCAGCCCGGGCCTGGGGATGCCGGTCAGGAGTATCCCTTTCCTTGGAAGTTTTTCAGGCCGCTGCTGGGGTTAGGGCACCCCTCAGACTTCCTTCCTCCCCTCCTAAATCTGTTCTGCCCTCCCAGAAGGACTAATGACCGGCAAGTGGGTCAGGCTGGGCCCTGGTTTTTTTTTTTTTTTTTTGGTGGAACCAGGGATTGAACTCAAGCCCTTTTGCTTTCCAGGGAAGCGCTTATTCCACTGAGCCATCTCCCCGGCCCTAGGGCCCTGGTTTTTCGAGGACTCACCAAATGCAGACAGAAGAGGTTTAGGTTTGGTTGCTTCTGCCAACACCCACACAGAGGCTTACCCTGGTACTAGGGCTTGACCCAGAGCTTCACATTGGTCTGCATTGAGCTATGTTTTTGTTCTTTTTTACTTTCAAAGACGGGGTCTTGTTAAATGGCTGAGTAGCCTAAGCTGGGCTGGAACTTGGAATCTTCCTGTCTCAGCCTCCCATGCCCCACCATGCCTGCCTCCCGTGTTCTCATTTATAAAGGAAGTAGACCCCTGTAAATATAAATACACGTGCACATCACATTTGCACTTTTTTACTCAATACAGGGTTATGACTAGTCATTTGAACCCTTTAGGTCACCAGGGTGCGGGCCATGGGCCTCGACATCTCTGTTCCATCACAGTTCCCTAATCAACACAGGGGGCCCGCCCCTTAGCTCAGCTCTTTAAGCGGCTGCTTCAACCAAGCAGTCAGGCTCAGGTTGCTGTGGTTCCATCCCCACAACTCCAGCCAGCCAACCGGCCCTGAAGGCATGGGGGGGGCTTCTGCCTGATCAACACAGGCCTGCGACCCAGACACACACACAGGGAAGCTGGGGCCAGGGTCCATGGCACACTGGCATCCTAGCTCTCTGGGAGGCTGAGGCAGGAGGATAGTGAGACCCTATCTCAGAATAAAAAGAGTTGGGGATGTAGCTCAATGCAGAGACCCGGGTTTTACTCAGTGACCCAGGCACACACAAAAGTGGGGGCCATCTGGCTGAGACCTGGACTCCTCTAGGCCTGCCCCTGGCTTCCTTACGAGTGAGCACCCCTCCCCAAATTCCGGGCAGCAGACATGGGGTGTGGCATGGAGAGAGACTTCTCGTCAGAGTAGCACCCCATTGCCCAGCCAGTACCAGCTCCTGTCCCTCTCCCCCAGCACTGCCCTGGATGCCATGGACCTGTCAGGAGCTACTTGTTCTAATCCTGGAGAGCCCGCTAGTGCCTGGGCTGGGGGGTCAGCAGAGCTCAGCTTCATTAAGGAAGCTGAGTGCCCAGGCTGGGCATGGGGGCAGCTGGCAGGACTTGGTTCCCAGCGTCTTCTGGGTAGAGCTGGGCTCACCTGTGGGTGACAGGCCATCATAGTGACAGGAGTGAATTTGCGCAGGCCCCAGTGGGTGGCCAGGGGGCTGTCCAGCTTTGAAGAGGAGGAGCTGGACCCAAGAGCTGACGTACTTACCTGTGGCCACTCAGGGTACAGCAGAGTCAGGACTTGGGCCCTGTTCCCTGGCTAGTGTCACACAGCGCATACAGCCCCGGCTGCCCTCAAGGGGGAGGCGCCACCATCCTAAGCTACAGAGCTGGGCATCGATTTTCAGTCGAGGCTGTGGAGGGAAGAAAGTGAGGCTTAAAGGCTGAGTGGCTTCTCGTTTCCACTGTCTTCTCTCGCAAGCTGTCCTCAAGGCTTGTGCCCATTGGCTTGTCAGCTTGGGGAAGTGGGCACTATGGCCTTACGGGGTTTGGGGCTCTGTGTGGGAGGACCAGGACAGGCTGGCAGGCTGAGAGTCTGATTCTTATCTCTGCCAGCTTGGTGTCATGAAGCTGCAGTTAAGTGTTCGTTCAGTGATTTGAAAATGACAAAGCATGCAGGCGTGGTGGCACCACCTGTGACCCCAGCCCTCAGGAGGCTGAGCCAGGAGGACCAGAAAGTTTGAGGCCAGCCTGGGCTACACAGTGAGTTCAAGGTCAGCCTGAACTACATAGCAAGACTGTCTGAAAAAATAAAAACAAGCAAATAACAAAGACAACCAGAAAGCACAGTACAAACAGGTAGGCATGTGCCGCCTCTCACATTTGGCCAGATGGAAGTGGCTTTTGCGACGCGCCATGTTGGGTCTGCCATGCTGGTGGTGAGCGGAGACTCACAGCGACTTTTGAAAAGTCAGTGTTGGGAAGGAGCTCCAAGACCCTTGGCATCTGCCGAGAGGGTGTGCAAAGGTAGGGCTGCTCTCCAGCGCTCTAGGAGACGGGCAGTCCTGTGATTCGCCAAGCCCCAGCGCCAGCAGGCGGTGTAGACCCTGACACCTGGTGCATTAGAGTGATGGATGAACTGTGATGGGGCCACGAGGAGCCAGAGCCTGCCTGGTCCTACTGGGAGAGGGCCGCACATGGGGGAGGCATCCCACCCACTTTGCCGGGCTGGGCTCTGGAGGTGGAGCCCGGGATCTGCCCGGGATCTCGGCCCGCGGCCCACCCAGCACAGTGTGAACTCAGGGTGCCTCTGGGCCAGGGCTAGGCAGTGGGCAGATGGTCGAAATGGCCTTCCAGCATCCAGGCCCTTCGTGCCGCTGCCCTCTAGGAAGTCCCCTGGGACCTTCCTAGCAGAGAGGACACAGACACCATCCTCTGTCCCTGCAGTCCCTGTTTCCCTGCATCATGGATTATAGGGAGTGGGGAGGGCCCTGGGCAGGTAGCACAGGAGGACTGGAGGGGAATAGGGCCTGCGGAGGGCCTCACCATCTTCCCAGAATGAGGTTGCAGGGCCCTGTCACTCCCTTTAAATCTTGTAATTTCATGCTCCAGGGGACCAAAAAGTAAGAGAACGCAGCTCCCTGGCTCCCCAGGACCTCATCCCTTCTGCCTGCCAGGATCCGGAGTCCTTCGTCTGCCCCACCCCCTCAGGTGACATCCTCTCCCCACTGCCAACTGGCCTTCGCCCCTGGCCTTTGACCAAGCCCTGTGCTCCTCCATGCTGTCTTCACCTCTGTGGGACACTTGAGTGTTTGTCCCCAAACCTGACCTGGAAGAGGTCAGGAAGAGCCAGGCCAGAGGCACAGAGGCCAGGCTCCTGCCTGTGACCACCCAGCCACCTCCTGGCCTCCACCCACAGCCTCTCAGGCAGGAAGGTTAGCTCCGTCCCTTCACGGGTGCCCTGGAGGAGGCAGCATGCATCTCCGTCTGGGAGCCTGGCTCAGTTTATTCCGTCACTGGGTGGGGACCTGGCGGATGCCAGGAGCTACGGGGGTGTCTGCAAAGGGTTTTGCCCTGAAGGAACTTGAGGTGGTGAGGTCATGTGAGGGGGGACAGACTGGTAGGAGCCACAGGTGGCAGATGTCACTCAAGCTATGTGGGCAGAAGAGAAGGGGACTGGTGACAAGGGGAGGTGGCACTGCATAGATGCCAAGAAGGTGCCAGGCTCTGAGCCTGGAACTCCCAGATTTAGGGATAAGGACGCAGTACAGAGAGGTGGTTGTCCTGACCTAGGTCACAACTAAGAGGCGGTATCTTGAGACCCCCTCCAGGGCTTGCCTGATGCCAGGCCCTATGTCAGGGGCTCCTTGGGAATCTTAGAAGGCCCTGGAGGCAGAGGGGTGACCCAGCTCATACACTGGGTCCCACCCCAATCCCACACACTTCCCAGGCCTAGGACCCCTTGTTGCAGTCCCACACCCCACGACCGCAGTCCAGGAGCCCCTGGAGATGGATTCAGATTCAACTGCAGGTCCTGATGTGCTTCTCTAATCTGGCTCTCCCGGGGCCAAGAACCCTGAACCCACACTCCCTGAGATCAGAAAGCAGGTGTTCCTCAGACCCTGGGGTTCCTGGTGGATCCTTCCTGCGTGCTCCCCTCCCCCATACTGAACCCCCAGTGAGGCACACAGGCATGGGAGCCAGGCTTTCTGAGCTCAGATCCTCACCGTTGATACTGGACAAGTTATTAACCCAGAGGCTCAGTTTATTCATCTGTAAAATGGGCTGGTACATCCCTACCTCACAGCTGTTGGGGGAAGACAGATCTTGCCTGTCAACTGCCTGATAGACGCTCATTTAAAAAGTACTCTTGGGGCTGGTGAGATGGCTCAGTGGTCTAAAGCACCTACTTAGAACAAGCTAAGCAAAG
>NDGN011557026.1:0-17348 GCA_002564285.1 Tympanoctomys barrerae | reverse complement strand
AAGCACAGGGACCACGGTTCAATCCCCCAGCACCACATGCCAGCTAGCCCCGCCCCCTGGTGGCCTGAGCTGGGGGCTGAGCTGGCCACCCCCCCCCACACACACACATAAATAAATAAATAAAATTTAAAAATAAATAAATAAAAAGTACTCTTGGGGCCAGGGAGATGATTCAGTTAGAATAAGTGCTTGTCTTGCAAGCACAAGGGCCTGAGGTCAATCCCCGGTTCTGCCACACACAGACACACAAAAAAAAACTGCTCTTGTGTATGTGAGTGCGAAGGACAGAGACCTAAAGCCTTTACGCTGAGCTACATCATCAGCCTCTTCTTAAAAATGTTTTACTTTGAATTAGTCTCTTGTTAAGTAGCCAGGGCTGGAATTTGCAATCTTTCTGCCTCAGCCTCCCAGGGTGCTAGGATTCCAGGTGTGCTTAGCACCCTGCACTGTCCCTGGAATCCTCTTTGGCCCGGGGCCCTCCCATTTGCTGTTCCCACAGAGTCCTGACAGAATCCCTCTGGCCCAAGGGCAGCTGTCTGGGCAGTGATCCTGCAGGGACAATGTGGGTGACTCCTACCTTGGTCCTTACCCCTGCCTTCACTGCACCCCACTGTTGCTGCCTGAACTCTCCCTGCCCAGCGCCCTGCGGGCGGGCGCACTGACTCAGCCCCTGTCTTGCAGGCTCTCCAGGTGGCCCGCCAGTTCCTGCTGCAGCAGGCCTCAGGCCTGAGCTCCCCGGGGAACAATGACAGCAAGCAGTCTGCCTCTGCCTCTGCCTCTGCCGTGCAGGTGAGGGAATGGCGGGGCTGAGGGTCGGAACCCTGGGGAGAACCCCTCCTGCCGCTCCCAGCGCGCCCCCACCCCAACAGCGGGCGCTTGGCCAGCAGGAAGCAGTTACTGCAGCAGGGTGCGGCCAGAAACTTCCACTTTCTCCGTCTCCCCGTCTGCCAGGCCGCACTCTGGCTCCGCCTCTGTCCCTGTCACTCAAACGTTGCGTCTGTCTGCGGCCCTAGCTCCTACCTGTCGGGGTCTTTCTCGGTCACTTCTCAGGTTTCTGTGCCTCGTCCCTGTGGGTCTCTGTCTTCGCCCCTCTGTTCCCAAGGCCTAGGAGGGGCCTCCGCTCCCAGGGTCCCCAGCCCTTCCCTCCCCCACTCCCCTAGGTCTCTCGCGTCTCTCCCGGTTTCCTGTCTCTGGATGTCTCTAGGTCTCTTTTGTTTTCCTTTGCACAATCTGCCCTTTTTTCGCCTCCTCCCTTCCTCCACCTCTCGGCCCATCTGGCTGGCTGGGGGAGGGGGATCGGTGGGAGGTGGGGGGAAGCCAGGCCTTCTGTTTACCTTTTGTGTCACAAAGAACTTGGGAGAATCGCAGTCTGAGTCTTGCCTGGGTCACAACTGGGGCAGCGGCGCCCTCTCGCTCCCCTCCCCCTCCCCGCCCAGCGGCCAAGCCCTCCCCGCCCCCACCCAGCAGCAGGGGTGGCTGGGGACGGGGAGAGGATTAAGGGGGCTTTGAAAGGAAGTTTATCTAGCAGAGCTGATCCTGAGCTGGCCTGCTGTGGAGTCTGGGGGCTCCGGGGACTGGGGAGGGGCGAGGGAAGTAGGGGGGACCCGGACGGGGTTCTCCTGGGGAGATTCCAGCTCTCCGACAGAGTATCTGGGCTTTATAAAAAACACGCACATGTTTGGAAAACGCTTTGAAACGGTTCAAGGTGCTGGGCAGCTGTGGGGCCCCCGCAGTCAGTAGCCTTTGAGCAACCTGGGGCCCTGCGAGGCCCAGAGCAGGAGCCAGGAGGGGCACCGCCGGCAGGGGGAGGAGGAGTCTGCCGAGGGCGTTGGGGCGGGGCCTCTGAGTCCGGACCCCATGTTGCACATAGAGGGGTGCTAGGCTGCTGACTGGGGTGTCTCTGACCCACAGCCAGAGAGAATAAGCTTGCAGAGCTGCAGGGGAATTGGGGGGGGGGACTCTCCAGAATGAGAGCCTGGGTTTGGCCCAGAAAGAAGTGGCCCTTATCCCGGGTCTTCTCTCTGTTGCCTCTTGACCTGCTTGTCGTCTGCCCTCCCAGCAGCAGATTCTGAGCTCTCCCCTGGGCACAGCTGACGTTGGCTGACAGCTTGCCATGGGACAGACAGCGGGCACTCAGGCCTTTCCTCTGTGCTGCGCCCCATGGGACAGGTGCTAGGATGCAGCCCATCTTGCAGACAGTTGAGCGAGTCACCCCACGGATAAGGGGCACATAGCCCAGATTTGAACCCAAACAGGTAGCTACAGAATCACGCCCCACCCCCATGGTGGTTCTGGCTGCCACGTGCAGTGTCCCTCGCTAGGGGTTTAGCTGTTGACCACTTCCTCTTCTGCCTCATGTCCCTTCCATACCTCCCACTCCCTACGAAGTTCCAGTCTCCAGAGGAGGGGCCTCGCCCAAGTTGGATCCAGGGTCTAGAAATGGCTTTGCCAGAGCTCCAGGCTGTGGAAGAGAGAGAGCGCAGGGTGCAGGGCAGGCGAGGGCTGGGCCGATGTGAAGGGAGGGAGGCTCCTGGGGTTGCCTGTTGTGGCCAACCCAGCCTGGCTGGGCAGGGGCAGCCCTGGGCCACAAGGCAGTGCAGGTCCCACCACACTCTCTTTCCTATTTTTTTTTTTTTTTTTTGCAGAACCGGGGATTGAACTTAGACCCTTGTGCTTGCCAGGCAAGTGCTTATTCTACCGAGCCATCTCCCCAGCTCCCTCTTTCCTATTGTGACTTTAGCACAGAATTAGTCTGAGACTTCTGGTCCCGTGAAAGGGAATTAATCCAAGCTCCAGCCTTGCCACTCCACTCTGCTCCCCATGCCCCCATGGACCCCAGACCCCTGACTTAAGAGCTTCTGTTCCAGTCCTTCCCTCTGGCACCCAATTGATCATCTCCAAACAAGCTTTCTCTAGGATTGCTTCTTATCTTTCGGGGGTGGGGCAGGGATGTGACCTCTAGGATGAGACCCACTGGGAGGCCAGGGTCCCACAGCACAGCCAGCAGGTAAGGAACGTGAGGCCCCGGGATTCCAGAGACCTCTGGCCACCACCGCTGTGATGGGTGCTCCCACAGCACCAGGGCAGAAAGGGCTGTGAGGCTCGGTGTTGCAGGCTTCTGAGGTGTCACTAACCCAGGTCCCCTCAGCAGCCACCCCAGCTGCCAGCCAACACAGGAGCTATCTGAGTCTGCCCATCACCACCAGCTGTGAGGTCCCTGGCATGGAGACCACCAGCGAGGAGGAGGAGAGCCAGAGCAGGGCTCAGCCACCAATTGGGGGGGGAGCAAATGGGCACCCTGGGACTTCCCCACATCCCTGTGCCTCCTGCTTCCGCCTATCCTGGGGATTTCCTAATCCAGGCTCTTAGCCTTCCACGCTGAGTCCTGCCCCGATGGTAGGGCTGGGGGAGGGACAAGTCCCTGCAGGACCCCCTCCCCGCCCAGGGCCTGCAGCGGGACTCTGCCTGCTGGGAAGGCGGCAGCTGTGGCAGCTAACACTTAGCACCCACAGTGCACCCAGCCCTCTGGAGCTGAGGGAGAGGCCTGGGCCCCATCAGGCACCCTTCCTGCTACGACATGGCTGGGCCCTGCCTGCTCAGACTACACAGGCCTGGGGGTGCTGGGAGGTGGGGCTGGGAAAGACAGATGTCACTGATTTTCACTGAGCCTTTTCCAGAGAGACTCAGACCGGGTAGAAGCTGACAGCCCCTCTTCCTGGAGCATCCCAAGTACTCTGATTAAGCGGCATCTCTTTTGGTCCAACCCCATGCGTGACAGCCCAGAGAGAACAAGTGACTTGCTCAGGGTTGCACAGCAGGTTGTGTGCCCAGCTAGGAGAAGCCTGCTGCCCTAACTCCCAGCCCGCTGTCCCTCTCACCCCTCTGAAGACACAGCGACACTTCCACACCCTCACCAGGGCAGGGCCTGAAGGCCTCCAGGGCCTCAGGTCTGGGCTACTCTGCTCAGCATGGTGTGGGACTGTGTGACGTGTGTGAGCGGGGCCAGACTCCAGGTCCCTGTGCCAGGTGGGCCACTGCGCAGCCCTTCCCATTGCTGTGGATGCCTTTGGCCAGCAATCTCTGGCCAAACGAGAGCTGAGCACGGCCAGGAGCACTGCCCCTCCTGGCTACTGGGGGAGACTGTCCACTCCCGGGTTCCAGTCCCTGTCTTTTGGGTCTGATTTCCCCTGCCAGCACTGCATGCCACAATAGCAGCCCCCCTTATATGTGAGCACTTGCTGCCCTGGTGCTATCCTCCGGCCCTCACAGCACCTTATGGGGCAGGCACTGTTCCCATTGACTAGCTCATTTGCATCTTGCTCTGTAGTTCAGGCAGGCCTCAAGCTTGGGATATCCTCCTGCCTCAGCCTCCTTTGTGCTGGGATTACAGGCATGTGCCACCATGCCTGGCTGCTGATCTCCTTTGTAGACAAGAAAAACAGAATAAGGATCTATCCCTTGTCAAAAAAAGATAAAGCCCAGAGGTAGCAGTGCCCTGGCAGCCCCCTCGCTAACAGGGCAAACCCCGCAGGTGCCGGTGTCCGTGGCCATGATGTCGCCGCAGATGCTCACCCCGCAACAGATGCAGCAGATCCTGTCGCCGTCCCAGCTGCAGGCTCTGCTCCAGCAACAGCAGGCGCTCATGCTGCAGCAGGTGGGTCTGGCCTCCGGCAATGGTGTCCCCACCTCCCTCCATGTTTACCACAGGGCAGTGGCAGAAGCCAGCATGACATGATGCAAGCTCAGGCCCAGCCCACCCGCATTCCTCTGGGTAGGGCTGCTGGGGGGCTGAAGGTCCTGCTCATCAGCCCCAACCCCGCATTCCCCTCTGCTGGCCCCACCTCCAACTCGGGAACTCCAGGGGAGGGCAAAGCACCTGGACACCTGACCCCATCCCCAGATGCGCGCGGGCTCCTCCAAGAGGCAGGAGGGCTGGTCAGCAGGGCGTGCTCCCCTCCTCGCTGCCCACCCCCAGCTGATGGACACCTGGGCAGGACATAGTTGGAGGTGGCTGGCCCTGCCTGCTAACTGTCCCCCACCTTGTCCCCCACAGCTTCAGGAATATTATAAGAAGCAACAGGAACAGCTGCACCTACAGCTCCTCACCCAGCAGCAGGCTGGGAAACAGCAGCCCAAAGAGGTGAGAGGCTGCAGCAGCCTGGCCCAAGGCTCCAGATGTCCCCTGAGACCCCCATCCCAACACCTGCAGCGCCAGCTCTACCCTGGCCAGGGGCCATCAGTCTGGAAGTGGTAGGGAGAGAACTGCCCTGTGGGGACTGGGAAAAGCAGGACAGCCTTGTGCCAGGGCCAAGGGGCTGTGGCTTACACCTCCCCCATCCCCCAGTGGTGGGGTCTCAGCCTGTGCGCATCACTGGCCCCGGAATGTCACATCTAGCTGCCTCATGGCTGTGCCACCCCCTGCCTCCCTCCCCTGCTGGACTTCTGCCCAGCCCCCACACCATGGCCCTGTGCCTCCCTCCTGCTGGCCAAACCAGAGTCCCTGTTCTAAGTGGCCTCTCTAAGCATTCTAACGCAGCCCTTCTTTAGCTCTCTGATCTCTGCATTGAGTAGCCAGCAACTCCCACCCCCACTACCTCCTCCCAGCAGGGGAGGCACCAGACTTGGTTCCCATGGCTCAGAGCCCTGCTGACAGCGGCTTGTCAGTACCTTCGCGAGGAGGGAAGGAGTGGAGGGGCAGGCGTGGAGACAGGCAGGGTGTTGCCTAGCGGGCGGGCGCGAGACGCTTTGCCTGCCCTGGTCCCACCCCATCCACCCGTTCTCTGTCCAGACAGCGGAGCGCAGGATCTGGGAGGAGGGAGAGCACCCCGCCCCCTGCCCCCCGCAGAAGGGGCCCCCAGGCATGTGGGAATGGTGCTTTTAGGGGGGGTGGCCCCCAGGCTCTGACGGGCTCATCATCACAGAGACGGAGGCCCCCCCAGGCGCACGGAATGCGCAGCAGAGGGGGGAGGGCTGGCGTCGTGCTGCGTGTCTGGGTCTGGCTGCGTGTGTTTGTGCGCGCGCGTGCGTGCATGCGTGTGTTTACTGCGAGGAGGCATGCAGCCCTATGGAAGCTGGGCCGGGAGCAGAGAGGCTGCAGCCGCAGACGCCGCCACGACAACTCCCGGCGCTGACAGGGCCTGGGAGGGGGTGGCCGCGGGGTGGGGGCCGGATGGAAGGCCTGAGGCTGACGGCACCCCTCTCTGCCCGCCCCCTCGGGCCGCCCCACAGGCGCTGGGGAACAAGCAGCTGGCCTTCCAGCAGCAGCTCCTGCAAATGCAGCAATTGCAGCAGCAGCACCTGCTCAGCCTGCAGCGGCAGGGGCTGGTCAGCCTGCAGCCCAGCCAGGCCTCAGGGCCCCTGCAGACCCTCCCACAAGGTGAGCTCCGCCCTGCCCCCACCGTGTCCCCCTGTGCCCAAGGCCCTGGAGGTTAGAGAGAGGTCTTTGGTCCCCTCAGCCTGACCCAGCCAGCCTCCTGTCTTCCCCTAGCAGCCGTGTGCCCCACAGACCTGCCTCAGCTGTGGAAGGGCGAGGGTGCCCCGGGGCAGCCTGCTGAGGACAGCGTCAAGCAGGAGGGGCTGGACCTCACCGGCACAGCTGCCACCGCTACCTCGTTTGCCACCCCCCCAAAAGTCTCCCCCCCACTCTCCCACCACCCCCTGCCCAACGGACAGCCCACTGTGCACACATCTCGGAGAGACAGGTACAGTGGCAGTGCGTGGGCAGCGTGGCAGGGTTGGGAGCATCAGACACCTGTGGGGCAAACCTGGGTACCCATGCTTGGCACTGCGGTGGGGGGGTCGTCTGGTTGCGGGCTGGATAGGCCTTAGGAAGCTGGAAACAGCAAAAACACCAGGCCGGGCCTGGGCTGCTGAGGTCCTCCGAGGTCTCTGAACAATTCCTGACCCCCCCCCAGCTCCTCCCATGAGGAGACCCCCAGCTCCCACCCCCTGTATGGACATGGAGAGTGCAAGTGGCCGGGCTGCGAGACCCTGTGCGAAGACCTGGGCCAGTTCATCAAGTAGGTGCCACTCACTGCCCCACTCACCCTTTCTGTGGCCTGTGGTCGGTCCCCTGAAGTCCTGGGTCTTTGCTCCATGGAGACTTGAATTTCACCTATGCCCACTTGGCCTCCTGATCACCTACTTACCCTGTCTTCCCAGGCTTGCACCCCACTGCCCCCCTTCAGCATGGGGAAGGGTATGAGGCAGAGTGTGTCCCCCACAGTGTGACAGCCTGAGCCAGTGGACAGGCAGGACAGGAGGCAGCCAGGCGGCTGGTAGCAAGCGGACAGCTGCCACCACCATGCCAGCCTGTCTCTGACTGATTAACTCTGCTGTCTCCCAGACCTGAGCAGCATCAGGGGTCAACCAAATTGTTTTCACGCTTCGTCAGAGGTTTACTTAATTAGTTCATTTGCAATTAAATCTCTCTGTAGAAGGGGTTTTAGCAAAGACATCAAAGCAGGCTACAAAGAGAGAAGGCCTCTGCCCTTGCCCCCTTTCCGCCCCTCTGTCTCCTTTGCATCTCTGGTCTGTCTGCTTCCCAGGCACCTCAACACGGAGCATGCCCTGGATGACCGCAGCACGGCGCAGTGCCGGGTGCAGATGCAGGTGGTTCAGCAGCTGGAGATTCAGGTGCGGCTGGGGGTGGGGAGGGGGTTGCAGGTGGGCTGTCCGTGGGAGGATCCTGACGAGCCCAAGGTAGGTGAGGAAGGCTGGGGCTCTGGGCCCTTCACCAGGGTTGGGGCATCTCTGCTGGCAGCTGCAGAAGAGCCTCATGCTACTTAACAAAAGCAAGGCAGGCAAGGTGGCACAGGCCCATCACCCTAGCCATCTGGAAGGCTGAAGCAGGGACGTCCCAAGTTACAGACTGGCTGTGTGGCTCTCCTCGTGATAGCCTGCCCTGCTCACTCCAGGGTGTTCTTTTATGTTGCTTTGTCCTCTAGCAGAGCCAGTTCTCCTGTAACTCTTTACTTTTACTTTCTCAAATCACTGCTAAAAAAGAGAGAAAAGGAGGGAGGGAAGGAAGAAAAAAAGAAAAAGTTACAGACTAGCCGAGACCACTTAGCTACTTAGCAAGACCCTGTCTCAAATGAAGAATAAAGTTTTGGGGATGGAACCCAGTCCGAGAGCCCTGGGTTTAATCCCCAGTGCAAAAACAAAAACAAACCAGAACACATGGTCATGTGGCGCTCTGAGTGCCTGCCTTTACCTAAGAAGCTCAAGAAGCCTTGTAAGCCAGGTGCTGCTGTCATCCCTATTCATGGAAGCACAGCTGGCCCTGGTGACCTGCTGGCAGCTCCTAAGCTGACCGGGGCAGAACTACAGAGGTGACTCCTGGATGGGTCTGTCCCTCAGCCGAATATTTGCCCATTTCCCCAGCTCCTTGCAGCATGCGCTACCCATGAGGGTGGTCGGGAAAGATTCTGAGTTTGCGAGTGGACATATCACTCATCGTCCCCCAGCCCAGGACTGGCCCTCACTGGAGTCCCCTGGCCTCCCAGGGAATGAAGACCCTGTGTGGAGGGGTGGTCAGTGGGGACCTCCAGTGAGGGCAGCAAGGAGAGGGGGGACATGGAGGGGCTGGACGCTTGGGAGGAGGCCAGGAGAAGGTGGCCTGTTGAGGCTGACAGAGCCCTTGCCTGCCTACCTGCAGCTGGCCAAGGAGAGCGAGCGGCTGCAGGCCATGATGGCCCACCTGCACATGCGGCCCTCGGAGCCCAAGCCCTTCAGCCAGCCTGTGAGTGACGCCAGCCCTGCCCCTCCCCCACTGCCAGGCCCTGGGGTCTTTGGTGCCAGCACCAGCACCTCCATGGCTCACAGCAGAACCTGGCCTGGCCCTTGCTCCTTCCTCAAGGTGACTGTCTCTGCGGACCCGTTTCCTGATGGCCTTGTGCACCCCCCCACCTCGGCAGCTGCCCCTGTCACCCCCCTGCGGCCCCCTGGCCTGGGCTCTGCTTCACTGCATGGTGGGGGCCCTGCCCGGCGGAGAAGCAGTGACAAGTTCTGCTCCCCTATTTCCTCAGGTGAGGGGGGGTGGGAGCGCCCCAGAGGCCTGCCCCAGGTTGCTGCAGGCCACCTCACCCTGCCTCACCCTCTACTCTCCCTACAGAGCTGGCCCAGAACCACGAGTTCTACAAGAACGCCGATGTCCGGCCCCCTTTCACCTACGCCTCCCTCATCCGCCAGGTGAGCTGGGGCATAGGCCACTCTGTCCTCTCCTGGAGGGGGACATCCCTTGACCTGGCCCTTAGTGGTGCCGTCCTCCCCTAGGACTGCAGCCCGATGGGCCTGCCCACCACTGGCACGGATGTCCTGGGCACACACACTTCCACTCACACACACGTGTGCACACACACACACACACACACGCTCCTCTTCTGCCTGTGCACACCTTGATGGGCCACCGCACAGTCTTCTCCCCGGGCCCCACCCCCACCGCCTCCCCTCCGAACACTCCTTTCCTCTGTTCATGGGTGAGGTAAGACCTGGTGGAGACCAAGTCCACAGGTGGGGCCCAGCCTGAGGGTCCCTTTGCCCTGTCCTCACCCCAGGCCATCCTGGAAACCCCTGACCGGCAGCTGACCCTGAACGAGATCTACAACTGGTTCACCAGGATGTTCGCCTACTTCCGCAGGAACACTGCCACCTGGAAGGTGAGCTCTGGGCCCAGGCTGGCATGCCCCAAGCCCCTCTACATCCCCTGGAGACCAGAGCTGCCTGACATTGGTCAGCCCCCACTGATTAGTTCTGTCCAGGTGGCCACCAGGGCCCAGCTCTGAGTGCAGGGGTGACAGGCATGCACCCCATGTGGCTCTGTAACTGCCTTTAACCACTCCTGCTTGTAGCCTTGTTTTGCTCTTGCTAGGGAAGAAACCCATTTTGGGGGTGCTCTCCCAAAGGGCCTCAAAAGCTCCTACTCCTCAAGGCAAGGCTTCAGTAGTCGGCCAGGCCCCCCTTGGTAGGAAGGCCTGGGCTGGAGGCCCCAAAGAGTACACAGGCTTGGACACATGAGTGCCCTGCGGCCATGGCCCACGTGCTGGGGTATGAGGCACTCAAGTCTCCCCAGGGGGAGGAAGATAATTGTCTTATCCAATTAGTCATTTCACAGGGTTTTCCTGGGGGACCAGAGGAAAGGGAGAGGGGGACCCTAGAAAAATAGGACATGGAGATGTGGGCCAGGGCACTGAGCCATTTATTTTTCTGTAGCCAAGTTACAGTGCATGCTGCGTGTGTGTGTGTGCGCGCGCGCACGTGCCACGCTCATGAGTTGGGAAGGTGGCATCTAAAGCATGCCAGGCCACGCGGGAGGCAGAGGAAGCAGGCTGGTCTTGCAGGGAGGTGGATCCCTGGGTCTTGAGTCCCCCTGCTGGCCAGCACAAGAACTGCAGTTAGGCAGGGCGCTTCCCCCTGGTGCCACCTGGTTTCAACAAGTGTCCCCGAGGACTGTCTCCCTGGACTGCTAGGAACTATCAGGACTGGCTTTCTCTGCCCTATGTGTGTGCAGGGTCCAGGAGGGAGTGCCCACGACCTCCATGTCTCGGAGCCTCACTCCCCGCACTTGGAGACAGGCTGTGAGGCCAAGGCTCCTGCCATGATTGGCTGTGAGTGATGTCATTTCCTGCCAACCACAGCCCTGCCCTCCTTCCCAGCCTGCATGGCCTTCCTGGGGCCACCTGCGCCAGTCTGCAGCCTCCAGGCTGGGCCAGATACCAGGTGCTAGAAACTGAGACTTACGTGCAGATGTGGGAATCGTTGCAGTTACTGTCCATTCTTCACTTTAATACTGTATGTTAGTCCTTGGCCCCGGAGTAGCAGTGCAGAGCCCCATTTCCATGAGATAGTGTCCGCCGTGGAGACTGAGCTCCTGCACCCCGCCGCCCTGCATTGCTCCTCTTCCCCCTGCACCCCCCGACTGCAGTGTCCTACTTCTGCCTTCTCACGATGAGAAGCCGCTGGTGCCAGTGGCCTCTACCCATTAATCTTCTTCCTCCCCTCCAGTCCGTTGGCTCCCTTCTTTTCCGTATCCTTCACCCTTCCTGGGCCCCACCCTGAGATGCTGTCTCCTTTGGATCAAGGGTCAGTGCAGGCCAGGCCAGCTGCTGGCCAGGAGGACAGAGTAGCCATCTGCCAGGCTGCCGGGCCTCTCTGCGTCGTCCCCTCCTTGGGCCCGTCCTTTGTTTACGCAGCCCCCACCAGACCCCTCAAATTGCTGGTAATGTTTCAGCGTAACGAATTAGTCTCTCATCACGAATCAGGCTTCGAAATGAGGGAGAAAAGCCCCGGTGAGGCCATCCTCGGAAATTGGGGTCATTCTCATTTGCAAAGCGGAGGATCGGAGCCCCGTAATGCGGGCAAATTTATTCCGAGGCAGGAGCCCCGGCGTGATTAGGCCCTTTGTAATTATCGCTCCGAGAGATTCCACTCCAGCCGCCCGCCTCCCTCGTGGATTAGCAGGCGAGTCGGAAAAATACACAGGATTTAATTAGAGGCAAATTAAAATTGGTAATGAAATCGGGCCAGTTGCAAGTGGCAAGAGTTGGAAGGCAGAGAGGGAGAGGGGTCTCCAGGGGCACAGGCTGCCCGCCCCACCCGCTTTCTTCCCCGTTTAGAAATGTAAAGAGGAGACAAGGATTGGGGAGGCCGAGGGAGGACAGGTAATGGGGACAGGGACATGGGCAGGTGGGTGGGAGTGTGACAGCAGGTGGCTGGTGGGGGAGCAGGAAAACAGCAGAGAGTATGGAGGGGCAGAGAAGGCTGCAGGCACATTCAGGCCATCACCCATGTGTCTTACAAACGGGGTGACCTCAGCTCCTGAGGTACCCTGCTAGATGGAGGGGAGAGTGCCAAGGTGACCTAGCCCCCTTCCTTCCTGCCCTGTGGCTGTACTGTCACATGCCTTCTGGTTGATTTCCATGAGTGTGTATTAGGCCCCAGCTGTATACCTCACACGCTCCCTGTGGAAGCCATCTGTTCCTGCCCTAGGGTCCTAGGGCCAGGGAAGCTAGCACTCGAGGCAGCTGGGGACACTCTGCGTGTGCCCAAGATAAGGTGCCAGGGCCCAGGTCCAACTTCCCGCTGCTCAGAGTCCTGGAGGAAGCACCCTGTGTCTTTGACCAGAGCCAGCAGAAAGAATGGGATTCCCAGCAGGGACCACCATCCTACAGGGAGACCAGCAGGGAAAGCACCCTGGTCCCTGCCGACCTGGGCTTGGGGACATGGGACAGATGAGGGCACTGCTGTGCCTTTGCTTGAGCCCCTCGCTCCGCACCCCCAGAATGCCGTGCGCCACAATCTCAGCCTGCACAAGTGCTTCGTGCGTGTGGAGAATGTCAAGGGCGCGGTGTGGACAGTGGATGAGCGGGAGTACCAGAAGCGCAGGCCGCCGAAGATGACGGGGTACGTGGTGCTGTGGTCATCCAGGGGCTCGGGCTCTCCTGGCTCCTGGGAGGAGGAGCAGCCTCCTAAGGCCCCTGGGCCCCCTCTTCATTTCCAGGGAGCAGGCTGGAGAGGGTAAGGGGCAGAGCAGGGGACAAGGGGCAGAGCCTGGGTGCCAGGCTCTGGCAGGTGTTATGTGTCTCATGCCAACGGAGTTGGATGTGTACCTCTGCTTTGCCCCAGCTGTGTGACCTAAGGCCTGGTCCTTACCCTCTCTGAAAGACTAAAGGGGACTGACCATCACTGAAGTAGACAGACAACCTTGGGCTGTGGGTCTCCCCAACACCTGTGGGTACAGCAAAGCCTTTTGCCGGGGGCACCTGGGGACAGGCTGGCCGAGCACAGGGCTAATTGTGTGTCCCCAGCTCAGGGTGGCAGATGTGGAGCTGTCCAGGCTAATCTTGGGCTTTGCCAAACGACAGAAAACCCAGAGTAGAGAAGGATGAGCCAGGCAGCCTGATGTGCAGAGGGGCCTGGGAGGGGTCCTGCAGGGACCAAAAGGATCTGGTGCTCCCAGTGGCCCGTCCTGCCAGCAGTGGCCCTCTCCTGCTCATCTAGGAGAGCAGAGGGGACAGGGCCTGGCTCCACACAGGCCCTGCTGGGGATTGGGAGGAAGCCGGTGGTGAGCCGACCCCTGCTTCTGCCCCCAGGAGCCCCACCCTGGTGAAGAACATGATCTCGGGCCTCAGTTACGGAGCACTTAACGCCAGCTACCAGGTGACCAGCGACCCAGGGCCGCCCACCCCCACCCAGGCCCGCCTACCTCAGGTTGACCTCTGCCTGGATTTCACAGAGGGCTTGCAGCTTGTGGGGCTGGCAGAGAGCAAGGGGCCTGGCATAACTTACACGGGTTCCCTGTGCTCCCAGAAAAGCTGGGATGTGGGACGTCGGGCGGAATCTGGGCCTGATGCTGCCAAGAAAGCTGGCCAGGTCACTAGAGGCACCGGGGTCACTAGAGGCACCGGGGTCACTAGAGGCACCGGGGTCACTAGAGGCACCGGGGTAGGGCAGACCCAGCCGCACTGACCATGCCCTGCGCTCCAGGCTGCTCTGGCCGAGAGCAGCTTTCCCCTCCTCAACAGCCCAAGCGTGCTGAACCCCGGCTCGACCAGCAGCCTCCTGCCCCTCAGCCACGAGGACATGGGGGCCCCTGGGGAACCACTGCCCAGTAACGGCAGCAGCAGCCCTCCTCGGCTGTCCCCACCCCAGTACAGGTGAGCACAGGTACCCCTGTCCTAAGCATCCCCTTTTTCCTGTTCCTCCTCATAATACTGGGGGACCCTGAGCCTTGATTCTGAGTGCATCCCCTTTTAGATTGATTTTGACTTAGGGTCTCCTTCAATTGGCTAGGCAGGGCCTCCTCGAGTGCTGGGTTTAGAGTTGTGTACATGCCGTACCTGGCTTCACCTTGATCTTTCTCCTCCTCCCCACCTCTCTCCATCCTTCCCCTTCTCTCTTCCCTCTCCACTCTCTCCAGTTCTCTGCAGAAGGCTTTGGGGGAGGTCAGAGCTCACAGGTAATGGGGTCCTGGGAGGACCCTGGGGTCCCCCGCTGTAGAGTCTGAGGCAGGGACTGCAGGAGCCCCCTGGCGCCCACATCCTCCCTTCTGCCACAGCCACCAGGTGCAGGTGAAGGAGGAGCCCGCGGAGGTGGAGGAAGATCGGAGGCCTGGAGTGCCCCTGGGCCCCCCCAATCCCAGCACTGTGGGGCCTCCAGAGGACAGGGAGTTGGAGGAGGAGCTGCCAGGGGAGGAGCTGTCCTAAGGGACCAGGGGAGAGGGCGGGGGTGATACCCCAGGCCCAAACCTGGCCTCCCCATCCCCACTCCAGCCCCTGAACCTCAAGGCACTTCCCGGACTCGAGGGGGCAGCCTAGGCCAGCAGCTCCCCTGCCATGAACTGACATACGCTTAGGGGCAGGCACAGGCCCCGTCCCCAAGGGGACACGGAACCCCTGGTCTGGGACCAGCAGAGGACATGGAGGGCCCGGACCCCTCCCAGACCCCCTTCATCAAACACCATCTCCCTAACCACCAGCAGCAGGCCCCACCACTGTCCCAGGATGGAGTCCCATGCGGGGGAACCCCCTCTAAGGGCCTGTGCCGCTCCCCTGATTTGTATACCCCACCCTTTCTGTACTGTGAAGCGGGTGCTCTCGGGGCCCCAGCTCCTCGGTCTGGCCAGCTCTCATCACCTCTGCAGCCACATCTGGGATATAGCACTCTGCCCCATGGGGCTCCCCACGAGCAGGACCCAGGCTGGACTGTGTGGAGCCTCCTGGGCCCTCCAGCAGGTGCTGCGGGATGAGGCTGGCACCCTGCTCAAAGCCACCTTCGGGTGGGACTGAGCCACCTGCCGAACGGAGGGCGAGGTGACGCTGGAACCCGCCTCACTACCCCTGGGCACTGCAGTCCTCCCACCCTCCCTGTTCCCCACCTCCGCGTCCCCAGTTAAACGGATGACCAAAGACCTTTCTTATGCCGGAAGCAAAAACCAAAACTTTTCGTTGGCTTTTTCCTTTGTCGCCTCCCAAACTCCCAGCTGTCCCGGGCCCCAGCTGGAAGCCCTCCTCCACTTAAGTTATTGTTTTAAACCAAAGTTTACAGTGTCTGTTGGTGGCAAGACCCTCTCCCTCTTTCCCTTTCTGCCCGAGGACCCTGGGACTGGCCCTGCCTGGGGACGAGGAAGTGGGCACATGGGAGCCTTGGTCCTCAGGCCCGGGCTGCCCCGGGGGCTCCCTGACCCCTCTCTAGGACCAAGTCCCTGGCACGCTGGGAGTGTGGATTCCTGGATTCTGGCACCAGAGCTGGAAAAGTGAGACTCTGAAGACCCCCTATGGGGGACCCCAACCCAAGGCCAAGGACGGGGTGCACATGCTCAGAGCACCCTGCCAGGCCCCATTGCTGAGAAGACCCCTTGGATATCTCCTGAGAACCCCATGTACGCCCCTTCACAAGCTGCCCCTCAGAGGCGGGGCTCCCCATGTACCCCACCTGTGTCCGTTTGACCAGCACAGAAATATTAAACGTCCTCTACTCACTGGGCCCGTGTGTGTCACCCAGGGGAGGATGGCTGTGGGCAGGGGGTTGGCGGGGCACTGGCTCCTGTTGGGTGGCTCTTGGGATCCAGGGTCAAGGGTAGTGGCATCCCAGGCCCTTTGTTCCTGGGCCCTTGCCCTATTCCTTCCCAGCTTTGAAGCCCCACGTTCCCAGCAGGGAGGCGAGTGGCTGTGTGCCCCAGCACGTTCAGGGTGCCATGCCTGGCCCTCACAGCAGGATCAATTTGGGGGGCGCATGCACACCCCCAGGGCATAGGTGTGGCAACCACCATGCTGGAAGCTTGGGATTGTATAAAGGATGTCACTCTGAGCTGCCACAGGGCCCCAGCATCAGGTCCTTCAGATCGGGGTCCCCACTCTGCCACTGGGTCCCTTCTGGACAGCTCTTCTCCAGGGCTGCAAGGCCTAGGCCTGGGTGAGGAAGCCTGTGCCAAGGGCTGCTCCCCGGCCGGGCTCCTCCCAAAGCCAGAACTTTCTGGAGAAAGTCACTTTTTTTTTTTTTTTTTTTTTTTTTTTTTTTTTTNTTTTAGCCTAACCAGGGATTGAACTCGGGCCCTTGCGCTTTCTGGAAGTCATGAGGGTAGGACTGGAGCAGGATTGGCCCCTGCCCTCATGTCTGTCCCCACAGCCTTCCACCCACTCTGCTATGACCTGCGGAGCCCCCACTGTCACCTTCAGAGGGGGGGAAGGTGGTGCTCAGCTCTGGGTCTCAGCATGCTGGGCACCACACAGAAGGGACACGCTGTGGAGGTCCTGGGCTCCAGGCAGGCTCTGGCTGGGCGACGGCGACTCCACTCATTGCTGTGCCCCGCTTCCCCTCCCTCTCACCCCTCCCAGCTGGGACCCCAGGGATGCCTGCCAAGTACCGGCTTCTTGGTAGAAGAGAATCTGTTCTTGGGCCAGCCTCAGGGCCGCCCTCGGCCAGCTCATGCCCAGCAGCATGATCCTTCCTGCAGTCACTGCGGCAGTGCCCGGCTCCGTGGGCTACTCCAAGCGCCCGCTCCATTTCTGGGAGGTGAGGTGAAGATCTCCCTTGGGCAGTGGCCAGGGAGAGGCCCTTGCAAAATAGAAGCAGAGTAGTTCAGGCTGGCTTTGCACTTGAGGTGGGTGATCCTCCTGCCTCAGCCTCCCAAGTACTGGAGTTACAGGCGTGTGCCACCAAGCTCAACCGTACACTGATCTTTTAGATTCACTCCCTCCTTCGCGGGCATCATTATTTAGCGTTTCTTCCCTGAGAAGCGCTGAAGGAGCCATCTTTGGAACCTGTGCTCAGGCTAACAAAGAGAAATGCATTGTGCTGTGGCGACTCTGGGCCCTGCTGGGGCAGAACGGAGCCGCCTCTCCCCGCTCCTCGCCACCCGAGCGTGAGGCCTTTCGCCGATGGCCGGCAGAGGGCGCCTTAGACCACGTGGACCCAGGCCCAGCTCCAGCGAGCGCAGGGCTGCCTTCTGCAGCCTAGGCCCTTCCAACCTAAGATCTATGAGATGATGTCTTTTTTTTCACGTTTATTGAACCCAGGGTTTTCTACCACAGAGCCCCAGACCTTTTAATTTTTTGAGACAAGTTCTCACTAAGTTGCCCAGACTGGTCTGGAACTTCCGATCCTCCTGTCAGCTAAAAAAGATCTTAGGTAGCAACAGAAGGTGAGAATGGGACGCATGCAAGGAGAGCTGGAGCCTCGTGCGTCAGGAGTCGTGAGGGGATCCGCTTTGTCCCCTCTCCCATTGTCTCCGGTTATTAATCCCAGGACTTCCATACTGAGCTACATCCCGGACTTTTTTCTATTTTTTATACCGTCTCCCTAAACCACTGGGCTCAGACTCTTGATCCTCCTGTATCAGACAGCTGGGATGA